>JAPZEB010057337.1:0-10310 GCA_029783705.1 Chaetodon striatus
AACTCGTGTGTGAACCCTCTGATTTATGCTCTGTTCTACCCCTGGTTTAGGAAAGCTATCAAACTCATCTTCACCCTGAAAATACTGCAGCCTCACTCCAGGGAGGTCAAGATCCTGTAGACTAAATCACCTGTGCTTGGTCCCTTTTCACTTCTAATGAAACACACTGTTTATTACGCCTGTGTGTGTGTGTGTGTGTGTGTGTGTGTGTGTGTGTGTTGTTAGACTCACTGTGTATTCAACATATAATGAGTGGTCCTCATTGTCCCAGTGGCCTCAGCTGCAGTGTGTCGTTCTGTCACACACGCTGCAGAAAAACATTTTGCACATACAATGCATGAAAAACACTGAAACATAAAAATAATGATAAATAAGACAAGGCATGTTTTCATCATGTAGGAGCTTTGGCAGGATCTCAGTTTGATCATCTCTGCAGTTTGCAGTGTAAAAACATGTTGCCTGACTGTCATAAACAATGACTACATAACGTGATGAAGCTTCAGTCTTTGCTGGTACATATACTGTTTATACGTGAGTTGCTTATGCACGCTGAAATGCACAGTTACTCTCTGAACGCGGCACAGTAGTAATGCTCTGTAGGTTTACTGCAATGTGACACGATATACAATAAATATTTATATATTTTTTATATTTATCATTGTCTACTTTAAAGGCACTTTGTAGCTTAGTTCTGAAAAATGCGCTCTATAAATAAAGTCTTATATTATTATCTAACAAATCTGCTTTGCTTTCAAGCTAAACATCACTGTGCCTTTTCAATTCTGGCATGACTTACTTCTTGTTGCATAAACAATGTTGTCAAATGAAAAATAAAAAATGAAAGCCTGCAATTTTCGCTCTCTGTCATGGTCTAATTGTGTTTAACATTTAAATTACTGCCATGCAATAACTGACATTGCCATAATACCACATTATTATTTGTCCATAGATTTACCTGTAAAGCTGGGTTCCTCACGTGTTGATAAGAAACAAGCCTGCAAGTCATAATGAATGAGAAAATGGTGATTAAATTGCATTTGAAATCGCAAAATATGAATCATAGATCTTAATATCTCAATGGCAGGTTTACTGTGGTTCATTCATGTGCTAGGTTTATTTGGTGCAGTCTAGAGCTGCACAGTTAATAGAAATATTAATGAAATCACATTATAGCCAAGTGCAATATCAAGCTGCATTTTTTTTTTGTTTAGTTAATGTTATTTCAGTCATTTTCCAACTTTTAAAGCACAAATATACTGGTAGATAAATGCTCTTTTAGCATTATAAAAACAAAACAGGACAGAAAAGGTGTTGGCTGCAGCCTTAGCTCATTACACCTACCCTTATTGTGTTTGTCAGCTCCCTTTAAACTTAACAAAACAATAAGAAACTGACAGAACTAAGTATAAATACATTCATAAGCCTACTGTCCACCCAAATATCCCAGACACATTTTATGTACACTTTGGTGTTCATACTGCAGTTTTATATTTGTTAATCATCTTGTGTTTGAATAATTTTTCAATCTAACGTGTGTAATACACACTTTCATTTCTGTTTGGGTCCAAACAGAGCGTTATAAATGAGGCACTGTGGTGCTACAACGAGGCCCCGGCCTGAAAATCATATTCAAGACACAAGGAAATACACTTGTTTGGTTCAAGCCCCAGCAAAAATGACGTAACTGTCATTTTTATATTTTTTCCAGTGAAAAAGAAATGCAATAATTGCAGTTCCCACTAAAAATGAGACTCATATCTGTCAAAAATAATGACAAAAGGATTTGTTTTGCATGTAATGCAGCTCTAATGAGTCCCTGAGGTCAGAGCACAGTGAGCTGCAGTGGCGCCATCCGGAGCAGCAGGGGGCGGTGTTGCACCATTACATTACATGGCTAACGCTACCTTCAGCAATGGAGATAGCATATCTCGAAAAAGACATGACTTTAAACCTTCACATATCTGTATAACTTTACATAACAATTAACTACTTCTGTGTAAGCATGTTACGGACATTGTGTCGGACCGGTGGCTCTGTTTTTAAGGTAAAGACACTGTTTATCAGGCACTAATAGCCTCTCTGTGCTAGCTTAGCTAACTAGCTTCTTGCTAACTTTAGCCGGTAGTTGCTCTGTTAGCCAGCTCGTTCAGCTGTTAGCACCAGCTGTCTGTCAATATCAATAAACACAGCGATGTCTCTGTAACATAAGCAGCCAGTGTTACCGTGGGAACCGTTGCTAGCTAACATTAGCTGTTGTTCGGGTGGTCATTCCTCACTGGTTGTCATGGAGCATGCTGCTGGTCCACAGGTGACCCGTTATCAGCAGGTGTGACAGTGTTTACAGGTGTTGTTAATTGGTCTGTTGTCATGTGCAGACATCTTGAAGATGAATAATGTTGTAGCTAAACCTTGTTTCATGTTTGCACCGCACTACTTCTGCTTAAATTCTTATAATAGATTAAATGAATACATTTAAGCTCCATTTAATTTGAATTTAATGAATTTGAATGACGGGATGACGTCACAAACCAGCTGCAAAAGTTCAGTCTTTTTAAGGGACTGTACATTACTTATCAGAGCAGGGTGTGACTTTGTTTTTCCTTATATATCATGACCATTCCCCGCCAACCTAAATGACTGGGAGAAAATCCAGGACCCTGCCGACACCATCAGTCACAACATGTCACAGTTTCTGGCTGTAATTAATGGTGTGATTTTGGAGAGTTTTAAAGAAACATGCCGTTCAAACCCACTTGTGAGTTTTGGGGCACTAAAGGTATTTAAGATAAATACAAAATATGACCTTTTAAAGTTTAACATCCCTCCCCTGAGTAAAAAAATATATCTAACCTCCTTTCCCGTGCTTTAAAAAATTAATTGAAGTGCCTCCCCCATTCTGCACCACCTCCTTCCCTCTCACAAATAATTAACTGTCCCTGGGAGATATAAAAAGTGACAGAGTTCAAGATTATTTAATGTCAAATGAACAACAATTACATGAACAGTCGCTGTCACTGAAAAAATTGAGTCACAAACTCCCTCCAACGACGACCTGTGCCCAAAGATCTTAAACTACGCAAATGTTTATAAGGGACTAACAGGTCTGAAATGTATCGGGAGCCATGAAGAGCCTTCAAAGTAATCAATAAGATTTTAAAGTCAGTCTGGTGCGAAGTGATCGTACTTCTTGTACTTATACAGAGGTGCTAACAGTTAAGTTTAAAGAACGGTGAAGTGATAATGTTAAGTGAGGGTCAGGATAGTCTCGATGGTGCACCTGTAGAGGTTGCAGAGTATCCTGGAGTCCATGCTGAACCTCGTCCTGCTGTCTCACAGTGTGGGTGTAAGTGAGACAGATTAACTGTCTCTCGTGTCTCTGCAGAGCTCCCAGCATGCTGTGCCCAGACTGTGCGTGACTCCGGTCCAGCAACGGTGGGCCTCCCGCTTACCCATGAACACTGTGGTCCTGTTTGTGCCGCAGCAGGAGGCCTGGGTGGTCGAGAGGATGGGTCGCTTTCACCGGATGTTAGAGCCGGTGATTATTTTACTTTCCATAATATCTCTCTCAAATCACTGAGGTATTTATTAATGAACACTTATCACTGTTTTTGTCCTCTCTTACAGGGACTGAACTTCCTCATCCCCATACTTGACCAAATTCGTTATGTCCAAAGCCTGAAGGAGATTGTTATTGACATCCCTGAACAGTCAGCTGTGACCTTAGGTATGTTTTTTTCCCATTGCACTTTTGGAAAAAGCCAAGGCAACAAATTACATAAACAAAACAAGCTTCCTGCACATTTTTCCATTTCAGAAATTCCAAATCCACAATCCAATTTCCAGACTTCCTCTGAGATTTTTCAGACCATTTCTGACAGCTGGTCACAAATAGCCAGCCCTCGGAAAACACTTACTACCCACTGTGGCATTTCAGTCCACACTCCTGCACAGAAAGTTGGACGACGTTCAACTGTCAACATCTCTGCCCAAAGAGGAAGTAAACAAACCACTGCTACCAGTACTCAAATATTTTCCCTTAACATGTTGAGTGAATAATAACATAGTATTGTCTCCCTCATGTTTTTAGTCTCTTTATCAAAATGAACCAAAAATATGTTGAAAAAGGTAAATAATTTAATTTTCTTAGTGTCTGTGCAGACTTGTTTATACACTGTGTGCACAAAAACGCCAGTAAACGCAGCCAATAAGGTTTCATTACACTGCATAACTCACAAACGTTCATACAAACTGAATATTTGGTTATTTGCGGTGCAATGTATGAACGCAATTCAAAGATATTGCTGCATTTTCATTCATAATAATTTATCTGTATTTTGTACATTTATAAGGCACTTTGGGACAGAGCTGTTTTGCTGGCTGTACAGTTGTAGAAGCAGCTCTGAATTTAACTGGGCATGTAGCTGGACGCTAAACTCTCAGCCTTGCTTTTGCTTTTGACGACATTAAGCTCACACGGTGATACAGATTTTGGCTTTGCTAGCTGCCTCCAAACACCATGAAACATGCTCCGCTTGTATGTTCTATTAATGTTTAGAAATTCAAAATTTGTATATTTTAAAAACAAAAGGGGCAGTAGTCTGGAAACAAATATATCTCCATACTTTATTTTATTTTCCCACACTCATCTAGACCTAGAAATGACTGAAATTTAATTCCGTATTTTGCCACACTGTGCAGGAAACCTGACAGTAGTGCTGATTAGTTTAATTAACCATCTTCACTGCTGACTGAACTGATATGCTCTCTGTCTTCACACAGATAACGTGACTCTGCAAATCGATGGAGTCCTTTACTTGAAAATCTTAGATCCATATAAGGTACGCTGGTACGAATAAGCCACTCAAAAGTACAAGCACGTCATTCTGTCATCAGCACCTGGTTGCTTTTGTAGGCTACAGTTACCTACAGCTAACTATGACTGAACACGAGACGAATGCCACCTTTAAAACAAATATTGATTTAAATTTCTTGCACTTTTTTTGCAGTACTTTAATTGATATTCGCTGTTGGAAAATTGTGATCAAATCAATGTAAACAAATCCATCAAAAATCCTGTTCAGACACTCAAATATAATTCCTTTACACTACTTTAACCTGAATGTTGTTTATCTGTTCAACTCTGAACACTGGTTTGTCGTGCTGAAGGAGCTCTGTGTTTTGCCAGCAGGTGGCGCCACTCAGTTGGCTTCCACCTGACATGATCCTCACAGAGACTGACGAGTTGTGTGTCTCTCCAGGCTAGTTATGGTGTAGAGGATCCAGAATATGCCGTGACTCAGCTTGCACAAACCACAATGCGTTCAGAGCTGGGCAAACTCACCCTGGATAAAGTATTCAGGGTAAGGAACAGCTGCACTGCTGTGGTGTGAGTTACACTGCAACAAAATGATGATGAAGGCATGTACCTTAAACCTGCTGCTGCCTCTCTGTGTCTTTAAAGGAGAGGGAGTCTCTCAACTCCAACATCGTCCACTCCATCAACCAGGCGTCAGACGACTGGGGAATCCGCTGCCTGCGATATGAAATCAAAGATATACAAGTGCCACCTCGTGTTAAAGAGTCGATGCAGATGCAGGTCAGACACACTGTTTTAGTAGTCCCTTTAACTCAGGGACACTACATGTTGTAGTATTCTTTACAGTACTGTTTTGTTCTCAGGTAACCTTAGTACAACCCCGATACCAAAAACGGTGGGATGCTCTTTGAAATGCACATGTACAGGACAGAATGCAATGATTTCCAAATCACACTGTAGGGTAATAAGTATCAAGAGTAATAAGAGACCATCACCCTCACCTATGGTCCTGAACTTGGTCCTTATCATCGAAATATTGAGATTGTGAGATCCACTCAGACAGTCTTTAAATCTGGAAGATTTCGATGGGCCCACTTGTGAATCTTGAGGAACACATTTAATTTCAACAATCATTGTCCTCAGTTCCCAAACGCTTACTGAGTGCTATCAGAAGAAAAGGTGATGTAACACGGCGCTAAACATCACTCTGTCCAAACTTTTTAGGAATATGTTGCCGCCATCAAATTCAGAGTGAGTGTATACATACAAAAAACAATGACGTGTAACAAGCTGAACATTAAATATCTATATTCAGCTAAATCTGTTTCGTAAAGGGTCAAATCATTGCATTCTTGTTTTATTTTTTCATTTTACATGGCGTCCCAACTTCTCTGGAATGAGGGTTGTAGTATCATAAACACATGTACTTATTAGACATGGGATGATCTACGGTTTTATCACTGATCATGATAGAAAACACCCACAATAAGCTGCTCCTGATGAGAGTGCTGGGCAACTAACTACACACCAACCTCAACACACACCACACATCTTAATCAAACACTGGCATGTTTCATATGCAAAGACATGATGTCATTTTAAGTTGTTGAAAAGCCTGACTGTGTACGATTGTTTATTTGTTTTTCACTAAAAAGACGTGTGTCCTTGCTGTGATGCTAAAATGTAAGGTAAAGCGATTCCAGTATGTTTTAGTGCCATTTTAAAGGAACAATACGTAACTTTTCTGCATCAAAATGTCTAAAAACAGCTCAGCTAATGTTATGTAGTTTGTTGTGCACTTACATTATCCCTGATGTTTAATCAAGGACAAAGTCCGTGTCATTTTGTTGCCGTCGCCTGTCAGTTCTTGTCTGCCAGAAGCTGACGTAAATTGACTTATCATTCAGTTTTAAGCCTCATTTTTATGATAAACCTTTTGGATCTTTGTCGTTTTTAACTATGTTAACTGGAGGACAGATTTCAGTCACTGGATGTCTGGATCTTAAGTTATCAGAGAAACAAGCTGAGCTAACGTTAACGCCAGCTCAGCTCCAGCCCTTGCCACGCTGAACAGCATTGGAGAATCACTGATTTTTAACATGAAACCCCTGTATTCATTGTTTCTACTGCTTGAAATCACCTGGTCTGTTTGTTTTGGAGAGGTAGAGACCTCTGCAGATAATTCGGCTCTTGGTAAAAACCTCCTGAACGTTGAACACGGGGGGAAACTGACTGTAATGACAGCATTGCTCTGTCTTTTTTATGGTTCTTATTGAGAGATCCTTTACAGCTGACAATTACATCTTGTACATTTAAGAGTTTGAATCATATTTTGATGATTTTAGGGATGATATAATGACCTACAATTATTTTTGCCCTGATAATTATGACATGAAATGCTCATGTCGTCCCATGCCTAGTATGTATGAATATAAACAGTGAGACAATCAAAGACTGTGACTACACACCAGAGTTATGAAAATTGTCTCACCCACACTGGGTGATTTTCGGATTATTTTGTTTCCCCGCAGGAGAAATATTTGACGTCCTTCGTTGCACATTGTTTCCTGTGTAGGTGGAGGCTGAGCGCAGGAAGAGAGCCACAGTGCTGGAGTCTGAGGGGACGCGGGAAGCGGGCATCAACATCGCAGAGGGTCGCAAGCAAGCCCTCATCCTCGCCTCCGAGGGAGAGAAGGAGGAGCAGATAAACAAAGCAGCCGGTTTGTGCATTTTGCTTTTGACTTAAAGAAAACTGTTAAACTGGGAATTTCCATTGACATGCATGAGCCATGTGATCACGTATGTAATTGAAGGTCTTGTTAACGTAGGACTTAGGCCATCATTACACTAAATCCACAAAGCATTTAATTACGTGCCTGCAGACTGCGTTACAACACTACACAAGGACTCAGACTTTAACATGCAAACAGGTTGGAGCACAAGAGAATCAAGAGGAATGTTAAACAGGAGATTCTGTAAATCCAAAACATGCTGTGTTGTCTCTAGGTGAGGCCCAGGCTGTGTTAGCCAGAGCAGAAGCCAAATCCGAGGCGATTCGTCTGCTGTCAGCGGCTCTGGCTGAACAGGTACGGAGTTCATTCTACAGCTTCATTCGTCATCAAAGGATTAGAAATGATCCCCAGTTATTTGGAGACGTTATTCCCAGCATCTGTTCGTAACCATCATTTTGGTTTTGCTCCTGACAGAACGGAAATGCTGCAGCCTCGCTGAGTGTTGCCGAACAGTACGTCTCTGCTTTCTCCAAACTGGCCAGAGAGTCCAACACTGTGCTTCTGCCCTCCAACGCTGGTGACGTTAGTGGAATGGTCACAAAGGTATACTGGTTTCTGCCCACTAATAAGCTTTGGAATTCACTCTGAGAATGAATTTGTCCTTAAAATATAAAACAAACCTTGGATTAGGGTCATTGTTTGGTATGTTTTTCGTCGTTAAATGTTACTTATTTGAACAGTAGGCGGCGGTCAGTTTTCCTTTTTACTCTGTTGTGGTAACATCCTTGGAGGAAAAATAAAAAAGGTTGCGGTGTTGTTGTCGCACAGTTTCCACGGCAGCAGATCGCTCTGTGTTTGTATTGGTCAGAGTGACGGCTGTGATGGAGGAAGCCGTGGAAGACAAAAAGGAAATTAAACATGCTAGACTCTCTGTTGGGACGTCATGAGGCATCACAGACGTGGCGTCGGTTGTCGTCTACTATGACACACGACACGAGATGAAACGATGGATTATTGTGTAGGACACTTATTGTCGTTCAGTCTGTCACATTATCACTGGCCTCCATGCTGCCTTCTGCTGTTTACTAACCTGTTTTCCCGTCCTGTCTGTGATGGTAAATGTAATACATCAGGAGAAAAACAAAGACAGAAAGGCATAATTGTTTACTACTAGTTCTGTGCGCAGCTCTGGACTATCAGCAATGGGAGAGCAGTCTGTTTTACATTTAAAAAACCTGCATACGTGCACTAATTTAACGGGGAAAAGGGGGAGTAACCCATCGAGGCAGTGGTAGACCAGTAGCTCCCATGTTCTGCATTGAAAATGGCTGTCCACAGCAGTACATTGCTTAGCTCCTGTGTCGGTACTCCAGCCTGCTTCTCCTAACTCGGGGTGCGCTAACTGCCATCTACAGTCCGTAAAACACTGACTATGAATAAGTACTTTGCACAACTCCACTTAAAAAATCCGAACTATCCCTTTAACTATTGCTGTATGGCGCTAACACTTTCCATCCCCTTCTCCTGCCCTCAGGCCATGACTATTTACAGCACGCTGGAGAAACCGAGGCTAAAAGTTGAGAGCACGGAGTCCAGCACGGGCGAGCCCAGTGAAGAGCCTCCGGTTCAGTCAGCATCAGCTCAGTAGCAGCAGAGGATCCATTACCGCTGAAAAAAAGAGGAAGAGGTTTTCCACAATTATGGAGCACAATGGCGCTGCTGTGTGGACTCCCTCAGTGTCTGGTGCAAAGGGCACAGGATGTCGTGACGGAGGAGCGGCGCTGGATAAACAGACGACGGCGAGCAAAGACGGCAGGGAGAGGAGAGACACTGAGCCACAAGTATCATAACTCGTCTGCTCGTCATCACCTTTAAATGCACATGTACTGACTGTGATACTGTGTAAAAGTTAATGAACATTTCAGGCCGTTTGTCAGTGAGTCTGTTCGACTGAAATATAATTTAATTTATTTTATGTTTTTTAATTTTCTACATTGATGCCAATCCATTAGAAATCAAGTAATTATTCTTGATGTGGTTCATAAATCTTCAAGCACTTTACGAGCCTGTAGCTTCGGAAGATAATAATTTATTAAAGATAATTTATTAATTTAATTTATGATGTTGGATGAATGACTGAAAAAGAGAATTGTAGACACTAAGAAAAATTAAAAACAATAAAACTTTGTTTCAGAGAGCATCAGAAAATTGTGTCATTAATGTTGCAACAATATGGTTTCCTCAATTTTGTATTTATACCAGTGTTAATATAGTTTTGTATTTTCAATAATTTTTTATTTTTTGGTTTCAGTTAGTTTCCAGAGCAGGGTTGCTCGTCTCAGATTAGTTTCTATTGATTAAAATGTTTAATTTTAGTTCAGTTTTTTATTAGTTTTAGGTTTTTCAATTATAATTTTGGTGTAATTTGTCACAGGAAAGATTTAAGAAGTTCATGACAGGTATCACAAACACAACACTACGTGAGGGTGGGTGACTCAAACGTCATGTAGACATCCCAGTCTCATTAACCATAATGCACCAGTGCCTCCTCAGGCTTGTTCTGTTCACAGGTTTGACCTAACTGACAAAAACTGAAGACATTTCCTGTATGTTTTATTTTATTTTATTTTAGTTTTGAAGTACGTAATGACATTTCAGTGAGTTTATGTTTTTTCTAGAGTCTTTTTTTGTTTTTATTTTAGTTAACTGAAATGTTTTTCACACCTGGTTTTAGTTTTTAGTTTAGTTTTAGTTAACTATAA
>JAPZEB010057338.1:0-10308 GCA_029783705.1 Chaetodon striatus
CACTGTTATACCTATAAAAAGTAATGCACACAATTAGGATACAAGCCACGTAATCATGAATAAGTATTGAATGTATCACCCATGTAATTGGGATGGCTGCAGTCATGTGACCAATGTGCTGACAGGAGTGAGTCAGTGTAAGGAGGCAAGCTTGGGGGGTGGATGGGTCAAAGAGCAGAGGACATTCCCTCAGGCAGTAGACTGGTATTTGGGTTAAAGTTCACCTAGTAAAACCAAGTGAACTTTAACCTTTCTAAAATATGTTGTCACCATGTTCCTTCTCCTAACCCTAACCCTACGTAACTCTACTTGCCAATACTAACCCACCTACCTTTTCTTAAACGTCAATCATGTGGCACTAATATGTTAGATATCGTACGAACCATTGTATGAGGATATGTTGAAGCAGTAAAGCTAACACAAGTACCTAACAGAATTAGATGTAAAAGGAAGATAAATTTAGCAAAAACAAGTAAGCTAAAATTGAATAGAAAAGTAATATTGCATATGATATTAAAAATATGATTTGTCTGATGTTTCAGCTGTCATTCCTGCAGAAGGGGGAGGAGTTGTACAGTTTGTTGACAGCAGGTAGAAAAGACTTCCCATGGCGTTCTGTGATGCACCTGGGTGGTCTCTGTACGGCTGAAACATACTCACTGTTAAAGCACACCTTGTGTTATTTTAGTTACATTGCATTATTTATCAATATCAGTATTATTTATCAGTAGTAAATCATAAGGCACATGATGAAAATTATTTTTTAAAAAAACATGGCTGTTGCACTGCAATTGTATTTCACAGGTTGCATTTCACCATATTCGAAACACAACATAATTTCGTCTTGTTCTGAACATGTTACACCAAGAAACCTCTCATCTCATGAGTTTGAATGCAGCCATCTAAAACTTTCCAGCTGACTATCAGAATTAGTCCAAGTATGTTAACACTCAGGAATGCATTGCCCGCTGCCAGCTTTAGAGATTCATGTCCCACTGGAGGCACACACCTGTTGCCTGCCAGTCAAGATCGCTGTGAGATCACAGAGTACACTGCAGCGTGGCATGCTGTCCAGTAAGTGATGTAACCTGAAATAATATATACCGCAACACAGCAGGCTTACAGTAACATGTTAGCTGAAGACAAGTCTCCTAACCTTGACAGACATTGAAAAAAGCTCCATTTAAGTTAAAGACAAAAAATATTCACCAATTCTCTAATATCTATTTCAAATATAAATGTATGACTTCTGTGTTAC
This sequence comes from Chaetodon striatus, assembly GCA_029783705.1. Taxonomy (NCBI): domain Eukaryota; kingdom Metazoa; phylum Chordata; class Actinopteri; order Chaetodontiformes; family Chaetodontidae; genus Chaetodon; species Chaetodon striatus. The sequence goes on from JAPZEB010057338.1 coordinate 1,259, forward strand.
GGTTGAATGCACAGTGAAATACTGAATCAACAAGTAGCTGCCACCACAGTTCATGTAAATATTTGTTCAGCTGGGTTTTCCCTTGCTGCAACAGGATGGCATCACTTAACTTGATTCTGTGTGTTGGTGATTTAACCACCCACAGCTCTTCATTAGAGTATTTCACCAGGGGAAAACATTAGACAACATTAGACTGACTTCCTGTGAGAGATTCACAGTAAAAAGCTGCAATTGTATCTTTATTGGAAGGCCTTAACTCTGAGGTAGTGGTAGTGTGTAATTTCTATTAACACGATACTATAGTGACCAAGAACTGTGTCTTTAAATCCTCAATTTTGATTCTTATTGAATAATTAATGGCTACCATTCAGTAGTCTTTTATGTTCTTATTTATTACACCTGTATTAATTGATGTGCGCATTCAGCAGTTAACAACAGTAAAGCCGTCCTGGTGGCAGGAAACTGTTGCAGAAACATGGTAACCACTCTCTGATCTCTGTTCATATAGTCCTAGTGAGTAGGCAGCTTCATTTTGAGCTGCAAAACCCTGTGGTATTGTTAACTATGTTAGCTCCACTAGCCATGCTGTCACTGCTAATTGTGCCAACAAAGCTAACAGTGACAACATTAACAATGCTAAAGGGGGTTTGTCGCTCACTGGGGCAACTTGGGGGGAGGCCAGAGAGTGAGAACAGTGTTTCCATAGCAATGGTGTTACTAATGGTAATCGGCAAACTAGTGGTGCTGTTAGGTAGCTTCCACCAGATCTGGGGGGTGCGCAGTGTAGTAAGCTGAAGAATAACAAAATAAATCTATCGTCTGACGTGTGTAATCGGTCAAAAATATTCTAGTATTCAGTTAACCGTTGACATTACTTGTCCTATGAATTTAATTCCAATATTCACTCTCCATTAGCTCTGTTGTAGTCTCCACCAACTCTTCAAAAATATATATTTTAGCGGCTAAATGCTCCACTGTGTTCACTAGCCAGTCGCTAACTTTGATTACATGATGTTAGGTGCTGGGTACATAGGGCACAGGCAGTTTATCAGAGCTGTTCTGCTGAAAACAGCTGCCAGCCATGCCTTGAATTGTGGTATATGAGAGCTGTCAACTAGAAAACCAAAACAATGAGCTGAAAGATGGTGACAAGCTCCACAGAGCTGAGGGACACTGCAGAGTTGGATGATAATTCTCTGTGGATTTGTCACTCTGAGTGACACCTTTTCACGTTCCACATATAAATTTGCTCCACTGTTGGTATGAAAATATTGATTAGTGTAGCTTCGAAGTAAAATGAATAATCCACTAATCCAGGCGACTTTGAATCACCATGATGTCTGGCCTGTCACGGCCAGTGTTTAAATATATCCAGTGCGTCACCCATGCTGATACCGACAGGTAGTGTTGGTTACAGGCTTGTGCCCCACGTGGGTCTCACCCCAGAGAGCCACACTATAATATATCCCAGATGGGGGATTTTAAAGACCGATCCAGTGGACGTTTGAAGTTGAAAATCACACAGAGCCCACTTTGAGGAGGCAGGCATCCCTGGAATAGGTTGTGGCCTTGAGGCTACGCCTGTTTAGCCTACACAAGCAACAGCGGCCGCATGAGCCCTGGTTACCTGCAGAACACAGAGCCTGTGTCCCTGCGTCTGTGTATATAACTGTGTTTAGTATAAAAACAGGTACATGTGTGTCAAGCAGAGGCACAGACAGCGGTGTAACAGAGTGGGATGCATTTTCCCCATTGACCTCACCATCAGCCAGATGAAGGCTGATTCGGGAGGTATGAAGGCTGGGGGTGGAGGGTGTTTGGCGAGGGTTGGAATCTCTACGTACTTCACAGTTTGAGTAGATTCTGATTTAGAGGGCTACAATGTGATATTAAAATGAGTATCAATGAATTTTGATTAATCAAAGTTCGTGATTTCTTTACATGATTTTTTTTCTCGATGTGTGACCACTTTAAAACACAGTGTTATTGTAACGATCCATAATCACAATAAACAGATGGATTTACTTCCATTATCTTTTATTTATACAATAATAGTAAGAAATGGAAGAACATAAACACGACAGATGCTTATGTCTGTCATGCTTCACAATCCAATTGGTTCAGCTGAAGGAGCATGAACATGACGCCATCGAGGTGTAGCACTGTTTATTTAAGTGCTGCAGCACACAGTTAAGTTATGTAACCACTGTGCCTACGGTGGCAAATTTACATACATTAGTAAATTACAACCATAAAATCAAAGGATGTTTTGCTGCCGTTTCATCTTCACTATTTACCAGTGAGTGGCTATAGACTGAGAAAAAAATGTTTTAATTCACTGTGCCACTCAAAGGCTAACGCTAGCAGCCACTTTAAATGTATTTTTGCATGTTACTCAATGCATAAGTTCATATACAACACACCTTAAATGTCAATATGATAACAATGACCAATCCCTTTGTTTTTTTGCCTCTCATTCACGGCTCTCTCTTTAGCGATGATTGGCTCTTCAAGCGCTTCAAAATTTTCATGAATTTTAACCACATTATAAGAACTGAAAATATTCTGTTTCCTCACTTGGAGGAAAACAGAGGTGGAGTGTTGTTCCAGTTCACTCTGGCAGCACCGCACACGCTCATTACATTTCACCATCCAATTGGTTCAGCTGTAAGGAACATACAGCCCGGTCAAAATTGTTACAAGTGGTTGTAATGGGTTTTACATTTCTGATCACTGACTTTTCTGCATTAAGACATCATCTTTCAAGAGAGTGTTGTTTTATTTCTTTGAAAAGACAGAGAGAGAGGTGTATATGCAGAAACTAATAAATGCATGGCAGAAATGTTACCGTGTGAACGTAACACGTTTGACTCTTCTGCCATTGTGACTTTCTTTTGGTCTTTCTGTATGAGAGGAGGCCCTGCAGGCCTCTGGCATCTGTTCCATCCTTACTTTCATCAGCTCTATTTAGTTCAGCTCTCTGCAATGTTCTCACAAATATCAGCCCCCTGCTCTCCATCCATCCTCACAGAGTGCTGTCATGCATGGCAAACCACAGGCAGACACACAGACAGGCGCACACAGACATTACTGAAGGACAAATAAGACAGGCGGACATGACGGTAGACAGGCAGCTAATCAGCAAAAAGCCTCAAACACAATTTAAGCAGCAGTGTATCAGCCTGTATAATATGATTTGAGGATATGAGGATGCATTAGAGCAGCAGATCCTAAGAAGAACTTGAAGAATCTTTAATTTCACCTGTTTCAAGGGCCTTTATATTATTTGGATAAAACAGCTCATGATATAAACGTTTTTATACAGCATTTCAGAAGATGTTGTATTCTTAGAGGATTCAGTCGGCATTCTTTTATTTTGTAAACACAGATGCAAATAGAAAATCCTTTGTTTCTCCTCTTTTCCTGTTGAAGAACATTTTGGTAAAACTTATTTTTTCCAGATAAATTAAGAAAATAATAAATACTTGTGTAATTTGGTACTAACTGCTTTTGCTTTTTTGGCTTAAACCCAAATTCATATTAATTGTTACGTATCAGAAACTAAACTTTCCATGTAGTTTGAATTGTATGCTTGCCTTTCATATTTTTGCATGATCAGCTGATTTGTTGTACACTAACTCAAGATGCTCTCGGTAATCACTGCCTCTGTTTTCATATCAGTAATACCCAGTTGCATTTTTTTTTCTTTTTAGGAAACCTCAAGAAAACGATTAGGAAATTATGGACCGTGATGATAAATCTTTTACCGTTTTTTTGTTGTAGTTGAAGTTAGTTGGTCGAGTTATTCTTTAAACAACTGACTCGACATTTGATATTTTGAAATGGCGTGTTCTGTGACGTGCCATGCTTTCATTTCCCGTCTTATGGGTTGATAATAGACGTATGTAAAGCATTGGCCCACAAGGTGCACTATTGACTTGCTAAAATGTGGCACACATTTTGTGATCTCTGAGCTAAAGGCAGAGCTCTGCTGAGTGTTTCTGACTGATATCAGATATCAGCTACTTTGCAAAGGAGAAATTAAACACACATACTCACTTGTTTTCGATAAAGGCCTTCAAGGGGGAGGTCATTCAATGAAACTGCACAGGCGGTTTATCGACGGTTGTGAATTTACTCTCACTTCCTGATAACAGTCTTCGATCGAGAAATGTGTGTCCCGCTTACAGGATTCTCAGCAGAAGGGAATTTTTTCAGTTGGTTTTATGACCTTTAGTGTAACAGGTGTAGTTTGAAAGACCTGTTGTGATTTGTATATTTTAAAGGGGGCCAGTTTCATGTATAGCGTATTACAAGAAATGCTGTCAGGGTTGCAGCATGATAGTAGTTATATATTAATGTATTCCTTAAATGAATATTGCAATTTTTAGTGGCTATTTTAGTTCAAAGGGTCATTTTCTCCGCTTGCAAAAGGCTACTATTGTGATCGATAGCCCCTTATTAAGTCATTTCTGTTGCAAAATTGTTAAAGATATTTTTATGCCTCCATGCTGGTGATAGCCTTGGCCAGAGGCATTCATTTTCGGCTTGTCCATCCATCCCGTCCTCATGAATGCGATATCTTAACAATACTTTGAGGGAATTTCCTCTAATTTGGCACAAACATTAACTTCAATGCAAAATAATGAATTGATGACATTTTATATCCAAAAGACCAAAGGTCAAAACACACGTCATAACTCAGGAACGGAGGGAGAGACAATTAGTCAAGTATTGGATTCACGACACTAGTCTTGGGTGCCCACCTTGAAACTAGAAGAGGAATCTCCAGGCACCTCACGATTGGATTAGTGTGTGACTACTTGTTACTTTTAAAAAAATAACATACTGTATTTGTAGTGAGCCTTAATTAAATAAACAGATGAATTTACTTGCATACAATGTGGCTCTTGTCCAGGTCCCTTCCTCCTTCAACCTGCCTCCATACCCTGGCTTTTGAACCAGGGGGTGCCAGTCGAATTGTATCCATCTGCGGTTGCTGCAGTTTGACCTCGCTCATGTCCAATTTTATATATTTATGACTGAAAGCACCTTACACACTCCTGTTTGTATAAGAATAACATGAGGGGGAGAGTGAGAGAGTTATTTACTTCACCACACAGGTGTTTTAGGTCGGTAACGCTGCAGCGTGTGGTGGTCAGCCAGTTTTATTTTTCTTACATCACTGCTGATTGCTGCGACTACTGACGTTAGTCTCTGGGTGATGGTGTAGAAAGTATTCACAATACACTTCTAACTCTAGTGTGCCCAAGCTGTAGGCTGTGCATATGCTGCCCTGCCTCGCGGCCAAGGTCTGCCTCTTTCTTTCCATGAAGTTACATCACATTATTAATAAACGTTTAGATAATCGATTATTGACATTTGTGAATCAATGCCAAATCGTCCACATCTGCATGCATGCATCTAAGAATAGATTTTTATTTTCCACCCCAACTTAAATCTGTGTTGATTGTATAGAAGATGTGTGTGAAACATTTATGCTTTATAATTTGTAGCTTCTTTGCAGCAGCATCCACATTTGAAGCATCATCTACTGTCATGGCTTAATTTTAGTCTGAACAGACATGGATGCAAACTGTAACTGCAACTTCACCAATTCATGGAAGTTAACAACTGTGAGGCGGTAATACTTGTTACCTTCTGTAATTTAAATTGAAACAATTATAGGTATATGATTGGAAGTGCCAAAAGGCATTTACCACAGACTGTGTAACACGTGTTTTTTTTGTTACTATTCTGTGTCGCAATGTAGTTTAATACCAGTGAAAATGGAGAGTTCCCCAAAATTTTCTGCCTTGTTCCTCTTTGATATTAGGAAATATATCCATATGAAATTCAAGTCCTTTCCTTGCTTTGAGATTGCAGGAATGTGGAACGAAGTGAGTTTTGAGTGAAGAGATTCTTTCATGTTTGAGAATTTCCACAACCCCATTGTATAAATCCATACTGTACATAACAGTGACATACACACACATGTTGGCCTGTTTGCCCCTGACTGTAAGTACTTGCCTTGTTGAAAAGACCCCTTAATGAGGCTCTGAATACCAGCTCCGACTGCTGGGCAGCAGCCAACCTGAACTCTCTGTGCAGTGGGGGGAGGGTCAGAGACACACTGACAAACTTCTCTCTGGGATTTTTGAGAAATACGGATGTCATTTCCTCCATCATACCGTTACACGTGATGATCCCATGGACTACTTTGCCAATAAACCAATCAAACTAACTTTTACTGTATTTTATTTTTATATTTGAAGTAACTGTAATGGCATTGTTTACAACTTTCATCACTGACTTAAAGTTAGGATACTGAAACAATTTAAAAATAAAATCTAGATGGAGGATAAAAGGTGAAACTGCATTTAATGGATCCACTTTGAGGCGTTGGTGTTATATGAATACAGTGGATGTTATATTACATATAATCATAGTTAGTAGGAAGCACATATTGGAGCAGAATCGGGGTGTTGAAAGAATAATTGACCAAATTATATAAAACAAAATTTTTATTTATTTATTAGCTGAGACAGTGCTGCACCTACTGGGAACAGCTCCAGCCAGCATCTTTCTCTGATTAAGGCTTTGGGACAGAGTTGCACTTGTTTGCTCAAATTGATTAAGCCGCCTTGTCTCGTTGAAACAGCAAAATGTACGTTTAGTTTTTTTTTAATTAGCTGAAAGCATCTTGGAGTCTAAGAAGACAGAGTGTTCATGACAGCTTCTTGATCAGGTTGATGTTACCAGGATGTTATGTAATCGTCCTCTTCCGTGTTCCAGCCATCAAAGATGTCCTTGTTCCTATTTACCAATGAGCATTTAACATATTAGAAATGAACAACACAGTCATTGACGAAAACAGCAATACAGTGTAATTTATCTAGTTGAAACATGTTATTTAATTTAGTTTAATAAATAAAAAGGAGACTACTGGATTAGAGGAAACTGAAAAATAGATAATAGTATTTGTGAGTCACATTTTGTTAGTTGAAGTATTAGCTTGACATTTTTGGAGACAACAAAGATTCTTAATTATCACTGTATGGAAACAATGAAACAGCAAGCATCTCCCTAAGCCACACATAGCCTGAGAATTAGATAAAAGTGGTAATAAAAATACGATACAATAAAGTTGCTTAAAATGAATATTGAGAGGATAGTAAAAATAAAAAAATAAAAACAGTTAGCACATGCAAACATGAGTCAGAGTTCTCGTCTGGGGTTATTTATGGCAGTAGTGGGGAGGAGGGGAGTTTGGGACGAGACAGGAGGGGTGTGTGCTGTGGAGCTTTGTTGTGCAGCCTGACTGCTTGAGGAAAAAATGCTTATCAATCCAGTCTTTGTTTGGATGGGAGATCTCAAAGCCACTGCGTCCGTTTGAACCTTTATCTTGCCAACTGACATCCTTTTTTTTTTTACCAAAAGTAACAACCATATGCAGGTTTTTTAAGTAGGCCCTTGGCGTCACAAACACACCAAAAAACAGGGTAGTAAACAGTAGAATTAGCATGATGCCTGGAGAAATGTTACTGTGGCTACTACTTTCTTTATATCTGTTACTTATTCAGTCTCTGGAAAATTAGTGCAGCCTCTTGGGAGTCTTATTTTCATCACTGCTAATCGGAGTTGCTAATAGGAACAAAAGAAAGATCTGCCTTTAGATAGTGAAGAATAGTGTTGGACTGGGACATCATCCTGTTTATAAATCATGCATGGCCGTGGGGACAGAGCCACAGATTTTACAACAGAGCCAGACAGCCAAACAGCTGCTGGTAATCATGACCAGCTTTACTAAAGCAGACAGGGCCTTCTCACGACACCTACAAAACACACACACACACACACACACAGTCGTATACACAATAGGCGTGTGGGAGTGAGAGTAGGAGTTTGATTTGATTAAGACTCTGGGCAGCTCTCTTGTTAAAGGCACAGGGCTCCCTGTTACTCAGACTAGTCTTTTAAATTGGACCACAGACTTCTTTCTTTTTAAAATCTAATATCACATGTTTAAAGAAAGAATACCAGTGAAACCACCTTTATTATTTCCTTTTTAAGAAGTCATTCCTCTTATGTCCTTTTATGGAGCTTTGTTCCAACACTGAGGTGCACTTTTACACAACAGGTGTCAGTTTCAGTTGTATTCAATCTTTCAGTTCCTTATTCATTTGTGCACTAAATGATGTTTGAATAGTGGAAATAAATAAGGGATTAAAGCTGGCTTCACTCACTCCGTTTGTATCGTATGAAAAGGGTGGTGTGCTTTATATCGACTGCTCTCTATAAACCATACCAAATCCTCTAAGCAAAACTTGCTTTGTAAATCTGACAAATGACAGTTTACGCAGAGGAACATGTAACCTATAATGATTACTTCCAGTTGCTTCTCAGCGGTTGCCAAACAGCAGAACTGTTTGCAGCTCTGTAACATGTTTTGGAGCAGGTGGACTCAAATGCAGACTGCAGGAGCTCAAAAAGATCACTCTTTATTTCAGGGAAACAGCAACTGAACATCACACAACTAAATCAAGGATCCAGCCAAGAGGAGCTCAGGGGAGAGGAATAAGGTGACGAGGCAGAGGAACAGGCAGGGAGCTGATTGGTTGGGAGAAAACTCAGGAGCAGGGAAGGACTAATGCAGGGCAGGTGTGTAGCTGGGTAAACGAGGGAAAGGTACTAATTGGGGGAGTAAGAACAGGTGAGTAAAACTAATCAGGGCGGGGCTGACAAAAGCTGTGTTCGAAATCATCCACTCACTCCCTATTCCCTACATCATGTACTATATGATGTAGTGCACTATATTATGTACACGATGTAGGGAACGACGGGAGGAGAATTCGGACACTACATGTGGTCACGTCAGCAGATGCACCAGGTATTGCTGTGACGTCAACAGATACGCCGAGCATCATGCGACCCATGTCGCTGTGCCTGCGCCATTTTTCTTCTTCTACTCTAACAAAACACGGCCGCATTGCATTGTGGTATACGGGAGTAAAATGTAGGGTACATTGGTTGTACGCTCACATTTGCAG
>JAPZEB010057339.1:0-10301 GCA_029783705.1 Chaetodon striatus
GGGAGGAGGATGGAGGGTGGAGGGGGCGGGGGGGGCGGGGGAGGAATGCAGATGCCATGCTCCAGCAGCCTCTCCCGCACTGAGACGAGACCAGAGGATGAGATAGCAGCGGCCGTGGGCCAATCAGATGCTGCTGACTGTTGTTCAGGAACGTTGAGCTGCCACCAAATCAGAGACACAAACAAATCCGTACTATTCTGACTCTGAGTCAGACTGACGGCGTCTCACAACATCTGTTTGTTTCTGGGTCTGTGTGGATGTTGGGGGGGGAGAGGCTGTCAGGGAGATAAACTCTTTGACAAGCACCTGTTTCCTCACTGGATAACAACGACAGGAAATTCCTACCAAAATAAAGGGGACCACTTCCTGTCTTACTACAGGTTTAAGTCTTTCGCTGCACAGGAGAGCTGCTTGGTTACAGCATTTTATAATAATAATAATAATAATAATCATCATCATAACGATAAACGTATTTGGTGTAGCACCTTTCCCAGAAACAAAATTCACAAAGTGGTCCACAAAAAGCAGACATGCAATCAATAAAACAAAGACAATACAACAACAAAAACAAAAGCTACAAAACAAACGCAAAAGAAAAGACCATAACACATGAACTAAACACAGGCTACTGAGGACCCCAAAAAAAACACACCTAAGGATGAGCACTAGACGTCTAAGGGCGGGACAAAAGCCATTTTGAAAAGATGGTTTTAAGGTGTTCACCTTTTGTTTTTAGTCTATAACAGGAGGTAGCCAGCAGGCCCTGGTCAGAGGACCTGAGAAACCTACTGGTGATAAAGGAATAGAGGAGGACACAAAAGCATGAAGAATCATCTCCAGCTCAGATCGAGACACAACAGTCCTGAGCTTTGCAATATTTTTACTGTAAAAAAACAAGTACAGATCAATTTGATATAGTGATCATGCGTGATCAAAAATAACACCACAATTTCTTAGATTTGACTGAATAGCTGAGGAGAGGGACCCAATACTCTGACCAACCTTGGAAGCTAAACTGTCTGGAGCAATTATCTGAACTTCTGTGAAAACAACTGTGACAGGTTGTGTGACATCCAATTTTTGATGGCAATCAAGGAGTCTGGTTTAAACGAGACATACAGCTGAATGTCTTCAGCATAACAGTGATGGGATATACCTCTGAACTGACTAATAATATGACCTAGTTAAGACACATATAAAGCAAATAATAAAAGAATAAAGGACCCAAACCAGAGCCCTGAGGAACACCCCAGGAAAGAGCAAAAGTTTCAGACTTGAAGGAACCAAGAGACACAGAGAAACTCCTATCTGACAGACAGGAGGAATACCAGTCAAGGACACTCAGAGAGCCACCGACTCACTGAAAAGTTGTGCTAAAATCCAGCAGGACCAAAATGGACACTCATTGGAACACACTTTTGCTTTGTTCATTCAGTGCCGATATACAGCTGGATTGCTTGAGTCAAGCTAATATTCTGATACAGAGTAAACATCAAGATAATGCCTGCGGTCGTCCATTGTTAGAGTTCATCAGCTCAGTTTTAGTTGGATGTTTTAGAAAATGATTCACTTTCTTTCCAACCGTGAGACGATAGGATTAATTTCACTCTGCGGTAAATATGAAACTGGAGCCAGGAGACTTTTAGCTTAGCTTAGCATAAAGACTGCTTGTTTATGTTTACGGTTTTGGCAGTTCATTAATAACACAGTTTATGATTTAAGAACATGCAGGAACAGATTCATCATTTTAATGAGCAGCAGGGCTTTCTGTGCACTCTGTTGCTGTAGTTTGTATTCTTCACATGCAAACCTGGCATCTGCTGCAAGCAGAGTAAAATCTGGAGAATTTTTATCCATCAGACGACCTACTAGTTTCCTCCTTCTCTTTATGTAATCGTCTGTAATTGTGAAAGTGAAATTAGTTTAAACAGCGAAGTGTGTGTCCCCTCAGAGCCTGCTGCACAAACACTGTTGGAAATCGTCCTCGGAAGTGATCATGTGATAGCTGCAGTTCTCAGAAGCCAGTGTCGGACTCTTTACTTAGTGAAGGTATAAAAGCATCAAACCTCTCCATTATAAAAAGACAGACGGTGAATTAAGGAGTGACTCGATCAATAATTCCTCCTGCGTCACTCCCTGGTGCCTCTTTTTGTTCTCAGCAGACTATTAATTCCTCCAGATCAAATTTAATTGCTTAAAGTAAACCTGATCCGTTCTTCACAGAGACATGCTCCTGAAGCTGGAGGATTCTGGGAAGTTTTACATGAGCTTAAAAGGTGTTATGAAGAGATCTCAGATGACGGTCTCAAATATTTCAATCACAGTAAGACACGTTTAGTAACCCTCTGTTATCACACAAGAAATATTTTGCAGATCTTTTCTCATACACATCAAATTCAGACTTTTCTTCACTGTCAAAACTCAGGTGATTAAAGTCTGTTTCCATGGTTACAATCAAACAGAAACTAGTAGCTAATGCAGCATGACTTGTCTTTGTGTACATTCATCGAATTGTTAAGACATGCGGGCCTCAGGTGTAGTGTTGGTTTAATTACTTTTTCTAACCTTACTTTTGTTGTCTCCACCTATAGATTTAAAACCCACCTATCAATCACATCCCTGGATTCATTTTTGTAATCACTGCACGTTGCATTACTTTGACTTTGTCATGGTGAAAAATATGAAGAAGACTGTTGTTCCACGTAGGTGCTGTAAGACTTTTTCACTGCAAAAAAAACCAACCTCAAACCTCTTGAAACACACCACCAGCACAACATGAAGCTCCAGGAAATACACCCCACCAAAGGTGAGTCCTCCTTGACAGCAGAGGATGACTGTAGCCCCACACTGACTAAACAATCTAAACTGGATTTTAATCATGGAAAGCTGTAGGACACAAGAAACAAAAAACTACTGACCCATGTGGCTGGATAAGTGTTGGATCAAATGCTGCCAATCTCCACAATGGACTCTGTCTTTCACACAGATCAGTAGGGAAATACCACTCAAAGTCAACAAAGGACCCCAGGTTAAAAAATCTTTTCTATCCTCAGCTGCGCTTATCGGTGATTACCTTGACAGTCACACAGAGGCGCATACGTAACTCCAAAAAGAAGGACGTATTAACCAATTTTGTGGGGTGAGACAGAAAAGTAATATAACGAGTAGTGTAACGAATTAGGCCTGAGCCACACTGCCTGCATGAGCAGCACCTGTGCTTAATGGAACCTCCTGTTTGTTTGGTTTTTGTAGGTGCCCTTGTTAACAGGTTGGAGAAGTCACGCTGCAGTTGTTAGCAATGCTGCTCGGCTGCAGAACATCTACAGGACGGAAGTCTCGCTTGGTTTTTTTGTGTGACTCATGCAGTTTTAGGCAGTGAAAGCAGTCTTTTGATGCTCATATTGACATTATACCATCTTTCACAACAGTCTCAATGTCTTTATCAGTCACAGGCATGACAAATCTAAATATGTCTTTTTAACTAAAGACCTGTTTCTGTTTCAAAATAAAAGCTTTTGGACGATGCTTCTGTGGACAGAATCCCTTCATTTCCTAACAATAGTCTTTTTTGTGAAATATTTGGAAGACTGTGTTATCAAAAATACAGTGGTTTGCACAGCTCCATGAATTAGCCTTCAATTGTGACAATACACACCTCATAGCAGCAGGCAGCTCTGCAGCGGCACCACATTGCTTGAACAATGATTGAAACAATTGGTGATTGTGAGTACACCTATTTTTTTGTTCAAAGGATTAAAACATAGACAGAACATTGACAAGATAATCTTAACTTTGTTACTGACCACACACTAACTTTTCCAGAGGTTTCAAATGCATCTCATTGTCTTCATCAGCAGATGGACTACGCTCTGGATCTTTATATTATTATGTCAAACTAATGTTTCCAAGGTCAAGAATAAGCTCTTACACTGCAGGCGAGAGAGGGTGGTCGACAAAACTTTTATAAAGTGTGTTGAATCAACTTTTTTTATATGTGATGAAGTTGAGTGGTCAGAGCTTTAAGAAGTTTTGTGAAGCTGCACTTTGGTCTTTTCCTGGTCGGAAACATTCCAGCTGCTGTAAATCTTTGATGGTGTGTTGTAAAGTATTTATCACTGAGCGTTGTGCCATGTGAGTCTCCAGACTGATTTTAAACTAATAATTGCACTGCAGTAGACGGAGGCGGGCGCACCGTCATTACAGCAATTCAAACAGCTCCTTTGCACCGCAACAATACACCGAGACAGTGGAGGAATTAATGCTGTGCTGTGTTTTTCTTAAATGTCAGCTGGTCTATGAGGATGGGTTATGGGACTCTGGGTGTGTGTGTGTGTGCTTTAGTTAAATGCCACAGAGTTTGTTTCACAAGCTCAGCAATCAGCGCTCTGAAGCCCTGCAGCTCCCCCCGCTGCATAAATCATCTGCTTGTCAAAACGAGAAGAAAATTCCTGCAGACATATTTTCGGAGATAACGTTGATGTGGAAACGAAGCAGGCGCTTCAATCATGTCTGTCGTTGCACAGCAGAGCACACACACACACACACACAGTCTCTCCCTGCTCTCACGTTCGGAGAAGACGGCAAAACCAAACCCTCGGTGTGACCAACAGTGAGCTTTTTGATAAATGACTTGTTTCTTCCGTCATCCTGTTTCTGTTTTTCCTCTCCGACACTCAATCTCTCCACTTCAATCTCCTCTTTATTATTTTTCTATCCCATCTTCATTTTCCATCTGACTTCCTCCACCTTTCCCATTTGCCGCCTCTCCACTCCATCTTAGCCGCACTGTGGCTTTGCAATTTCATTCCTCTTCCAGTTTTGCTTTAAAACCTGCCCGCTCGTCTCTTCACCTTTTTGTGAACAAGCCTAAACCTCAGGAGGGATTAAGGACTGTGGGTGCAGATTTTGGCACTTTACCAAACACGTGAACTCCCTTTATTATCCATAGCCTGGCTCCGAAATAACTTGCACATTCCCAAACAAGACCAAAATCTCCAGAGAGTGAGTGATCTGGTGTTCAGTCAATTATTCCAAAAGCAGCAGCTCGCCACACCCAGTCACTGAAGGAAGGGAGAGGAGGAAGTGAAGGGAAAAAAATGAGGAAGGAGGCCGGAGATGGTGGAAAAACAAAAATCTAGATCTGTGTACAAGAATGGCAAAGCAGAGAGCTTATCGCACATAATGGGCCTGACTGTCAGAGTCCTCCTCCAGAAATAGGATGTTGTTATTATTCCCGGGCTCTACCTGCCACGCTGATCGCACTGCAAATAATTCAGGAGGGTCAGGCGCTCGGCTGCAGAGCTGAGCGAAAGCTTCAAAATGAAAAACCCCTCTTAGCACCAAGAAACAACAAAAGTTCCACCTCTGTGGTCTAAGGCTTCAAGATCTTATAAAACCTGCAGTCAGTTTACTGTCCGTCTGCAACAAGAGGAGGAAGAAGAGGATGGAGGAGGAGAATAAGTACTGGAGGAAGTCACACAGAAGCAGCAGGAGAGAAGCTTTAATTATTTTCCCATCATGGGAAACAGAAAATATTAAATAAGAGGAAAATGTGCGCATTGGTTTCAGCTTTTGGTCCATTCCTAACAAAGAAAATACACAATAAATTGCTGCTTTTTAAAACCACTAAACTAGAGAAAAACATATATTTAGCAATAAATTAATCAGTGTCATTACTGATGATAAACACTAACAAAAACATCAGTTTTTCAGACACAGCAGTGACTCTAGGGATGGCACTAATTCCTGGTCGGTCTCTAATGCACATTACAGTAGGTAAAGGACTAATTAGTCAATTAGTTTATTAGCTAGGCTTATCTATGAATGCTGGCAAAGTCTTGTTTAAAACAAAGCAGCTTTTCTTTCAACTTCATTTTTCTAAACAAAGCGTCTACAGTCATGCTCGCAGTTCTGTGAGGTTATATTTAGGCAAACAGAGCTTTGAGATAAATAACAGGGCTGTACCCGACTCAGAGTTATGTCAGTCGAATCAGATTTGGCTGTTCAGTATGAATATTCAACTATTTGTCCCTTTTTCCATATAGAGTCTGAGAGTTTGAACAGGGTTCAGTGGGATGTTCAGGGTGTGTGTTAATATCGTAAACAAGCTGACTGTGCTCAGGACGGATAGGAAAAGTGCAACATTTTTTGCTGACACAAGATATCAAACAAAAGCCAGAGACTGTGTCATATTAAGTTGCTGTAAAGTCACCACTTTTAACAGAAGGAAGACGATTACATTATATCAGAGTCTGACAGAGCAGCATCTCTGTTCCTCCAGGCAGCTGCCTCTGTGTCTGCAGCTGCCTGTACCAAAGAGCAGCTAAATCTGGGGATTGAAACGCACCCAGAGGTACACTGCATACTGACTGGCAAAAACAAACAAACAAACACATCAAACACACATCTTCCCTGGGACGCTGTTTGGATGGAAAGACACAGTACTGACGCATCAGTGGACGCACACTATTGTTTCCCTAAAATCTGCTGTAACATTGGCAGGAGGAAAGCTAGTTAAAGTTAACTGTTAGAAGCCAGTGGAACAAACTGTTAATGGAGGTTTCACTGAGTTACATTTTGATGCATTCAAGCTCTATTCAGTAAAAATGAGTATTGGATGAAGGTTAATTATAACATTCTCATGATGTGTTCAAGTAATCTTGTAAATTGTGATTTTTGGCGAGAAAGAGCTGTAAATGCTAACGTTTTCACGGCAATATAAAATGAAAAAGAAAAAGATGTTAGAGAGCTAATTATGATATATTATATATTGTAAAACACTTTCAAAGCAGTTATTTTTGTTATAATTTTCATATGAAAGAAGGTTATATTAAAAGTTGTTTCATAAATGTGTATAACACAATTTATGCTCATTTAAAGGTAGTGTAATGAAGGACTAATTGACTTTAATGCAGTTTCATTTATTTTATATCATAATGATTTTGTTTTCCTGGCACAAAAGGGGAAAAAACAACAAACAGAACAACAACAAAAAAACATTGGTACAATTGGTTTTACAATTGGTGCATCCATATCTTATTTGCTAAAGTTGTTTACCACTGTATGTTCAATATTTAGTTTAGTTGGTTAACTCTGTTGCTCTGTTGCTTTTTAATGAAAAGAAAATATAAAAATGTCACGACTCAAGAAGTGCAGGGTTGGAGCCAAACGCAGACAAAGCAAGCAGTTTAAGGTGAAGGTGTATAATGGCTTATGGCAGAGAGATACTAACAAGAAGCTAACAGAAGCCCAAAAGCAAAAACAAAGAGAGAAAACAACTTTCACAAACTGACAGAGGGCTGGTGGAAATGAAGCAGTGTACATGCCACTGGGCTGATGAGGGGAAATGGGAGGCAGGTGTGTGAGTGGACAGGGAAGGTCCAGACACTGCAAGGCTAACGAGGGTAAAGTGGGAACAGGTGAGGAGGTGGGAGAGGAGGTCAGGTGACTGGGAGACTGGGACTGCACATTAAAATGTGTATTTGTTGTTGCAATCATACATCTCTTCTGATAAGAGAATGAGCTCTGTGGGGAAATGTGTTGGAGGAAGAGTTAGATTTCACTGTAAATCCTGAATGTGCCTCAACATCATGTGGAAGGAGAGGTTACAGCAGGACACGAGCAGAGAGAGAGAAACAAAGACAGAGACAAAGAGAGATTGGGTGGATTACTGTTTGTTTTGCATTTTTAATTTCTATGTAAATCCCCAAAGACATCTGCAGCAGCTTAAGACACAAAGACAGAAATAGAGATAGGGAGAACCTGTACAGGCCTGCCCAGTGACAGTCATTTCACGATGCTTTGTTGAAATCAAGTAAAACCCTCACATTAAAAAACTGGGAAACTACCAGCGTCATGCGTCAGCTGCCCTGAAATCACATCTCTGACTGAAACAGACCTCCTCAGGTCTGGACAATTCTTGTTTTCCCTGCACTGAGGGATTTTTTGGCAGTTAAGGGCAAAAATAAGCAGTGAAAAACAATATCAAAATATCATCATCTTTTCAGCTGATATGTTGAACTGAGGGCAAACAGTTTCCCATTTCCACATCCAGCAGTTACTCATTAACATGATGATTCATTTGGAGTCTTTTTGTTGCAACAATTGGTATTGTAACTGACACATCCCCAATCAAATCAATATCGAATCAAATCAGAAATTGAATCAAACTGGGACCTTGTAAATCAAAGGCCCTAGTGGAAGCATGAAACAGCTATCATCGAGGCAAAACTCCTGGACCAGCTGGCGGTACTCCCCATGGTCCATCTTCGTTTTAGGATCTCATGTCCCCACACAGATCTCCCTTTCCCTGCGACCAACAAACCATATGCTCACACGCAACCAGAGCTACAGCAAGTACCCTCTGCCTCAACATGTCAGGAACTAGCTGCTCATTACTGTCAAATAAATAAATAAATAAACAGCAGATTGATTACACGGGAAGGTTAGGGTATGAGGGTGATGGGGTGGTTGCTTGGCAACAATAAAGAGACACAGCAAGTGTTTTTTTTTACTAGTGGCATACACTTCCTGTGTGATCGAGGTCTAAGTCCGGACTTTGGCATTCGAGAATCTTAACTCTAGCCTGATTCTGTTACCACATCTGATGTGTGTTTTGGGTCACTGTCCTGTTGGAACACCCAACTGCATCCAAGACCCAACATTCTGGCTGATGATTATAGGCTTTCCTGAAGAATTTGGAGGTAATCCTCCCTCTCCATTATTCCATTCACTTTCTTTAAAGCACCAGTTTCACTGGCAGCAAAACAGACCCAGAGCATAAAACTACCACCACCGTGCATGATGGTAGGTATGGTGTTCTTGGGTTTAACGCCTCACCTTCTCCTCTACAAACATATTTCTGGTCATTGTGGCGAAATAGCTGAGATTTTTGTGTTATCTGACCACAGAACTGTCCTCTAAGAGACCTTTTCTTTGTCCATAAAAAAACAAAGTAGACAATAACAGTATGCAGTATGCACTCCAATAATTTGATCACAGAAATATAAGAGCTGTAGAAATCATTGGAAACTCAAGACATGCTCTGACAAACCTGTTCTTTTTCAAACACATGTAAACTTCTAACCACAACTGTTCTCACGTGTAAAAATGTGTATTGGTTTGTTTACACTGCCAGTCACCATTTTCTTTTCCTTGTGGTTGGCAGCCACAGTGTGGCATGACAACTCTCCAAGTGGACACATACATCATACTTCCAATCTGTACAAGTACAAAAGAAAAACACACAGTAATGTGCCCGAACAATACCTGTGTATGTTCGAGTAAGTGCAGCCTGGAGAATCATAATTCCAGCTCTCCAAAGGAGAAAGCACACAGTTTCTGCAGCAATGATTTGAATTCACAAAGAGAGACCAAATTTAGCATTTTTAGATGGAACTGCAGGTTCATGCAGAGAAATCTGAACAAACACAGCTCTATGTTCTCACACTCTGGCAACTTCAATGTTTACATGTGGAAAACAGAAGACAAGAACATCTGCCTGAGTGAAATGTACCTGAATGATTAATCACTCAATAATTAGAGTGACTATTAATCAATCAAACGAATGGTGTAAAATGTGCAGTGTAGCCGTGCAATGACAAACAGAAATCATCTTCTGTTATCTAACAGAGGAACAACTGTCTGTTATTGTGACAGTTAGCTGTGAATGTTCATATATGCAGAGGGCGTCTGGGTCAAGGAGGATTATGGGAAGGACATGGAAGTGGGACGGACTGCAGGCGCCTGCAGGTCCACAACTGGAGCTTCTGTTTAGTTTCTGAACAATGAAGCAGGAAACATCTGCAGGCCTGAGATCCAACAGACACAACCTGGATCCTTTCCATCACCCGCTGACAATGACAACAACACAAACTCTTCACAAACCAACAACACACACACACATCAGCCGGTCCACTCTAAATCTTATATGATGGTAGCTTCACTTACACAGATGTTACTACCCGGGAATGACCAGAGTGAATACATGAGAGAAACTATTCTTAAAAAATCAATTTATTAGAGTCTGCCTCAGTCTATTTTTCACTGTTATGAACTCTTCCCTACACACGTCAGCTTCGAGACTTATTACAACTCAAGTCCAGTGTCAAACATGGTTAACAGTAACAAAAGATCGTGTCTACATAAAGTCACAAAACACTACATCACAAGATACTTTCTCACTGCTCACCTAAAAGGTCACATCAGCATCTGAAACATTAAAATTCTGCAGCCAGATCAGACCACACTAATGATACAGCAACAATCAGTAGATGTTCACAGTGGTGAAGTAGAGTTTTCAC
>JAPZEB010057340.1:0-10301 GCA_029783705.1 Chaetodon striatus
ATCCATATTTTCACAGATATGAATGTAGGCGGTGGAGATGTGAATGTTAGAGGGAAAAATGTTAATGAAATGGTTTACTTGTTTGTCTTATGTTAATTATTCATAGAACTGAGTGGTTAATCTTTGCTCCTTTTTTGTCTGTCTCATTCTCTTGCAGATCTTTGGTCCGGTGATGCAGATCCTAAAGTTTAAAACACTAGAGGAGGTGGTGAACAGAGCCAATGATACCAAATATGGTCTAGCAGCCGCTGTGTTTACTAAGGACATCGATAAGGCCAGCTATGTCTCCAATGGGCTCCGTGCAGGCACAGTCTGGTAGGGGTGTTGTTACTCAAATAATTACTTTGCAAACCTAAGTTCCTCAGCTGCAGATATTTAGGACTTTCAGGGTTCTCATATGAGTATTAACAAAAACACCAGACATTTTTCAGCAAAGATTTTGTTTTATTTGGATCAGCTATATCATATTAGACTCACTATCAATGCTCAGGTCAGGAGATATGTGACCCAAGTCGGCAGAGTTTTACAAACAAGTCCAGCAGGGAAAAATGTCTAAAATCATGAAAATAAGAACCAAGTTGTTAAAATTTGAAAAAAAATAAGTATTACAGATCACACAGATTCCAGTACATTACAGGTGTTTGCTAGGTGCGGATCTTCCTCACCTTTCTGTCAGCTCCCCAAAATGTATGGTAACTTATACTATTTAAGTTATTTACAACTATCAGCTATGATAACCTATGACTTCGAGTCACTCGTCAGGATAAGGAAATCAACTCACTGCTTTGTGAATTCTCTTCCTGCTGACTCTGCTAACTGGCCAGTGGAAGTTAGGGACATAAGGGAAAAGTGGAAAAGATGAACTCCAGCTACAATCCTGACTGCATGGACAAGCAAGACCATCTCTGCATCCATCTTTGCATCTGAGGAGGCACAGAGGCAAACATAGAGGGATCAAACATCAGCAAAGATCTCAACCTGCTAGCTTACGAACAGGCACTGGATAATAAACTGGATGATCTCTGTACCCACATCAGTTTCGAGCAGGATATCAGGAACTGTAATGGACTTTGTTTCACAGAAACTTGGCCTAGGCCTGTAATACGGGATAGCAACATTTCACCAGGTGACTCTTTTTCCCTATATGGATGTAACAGAACAGAGGAAAAAAGGGAGGAGGTGTATGCTTTTGTAGGGGTTGGAATCACCAGAGGCCCCATGATTCGATACTATTAAGATACATATGTCATGTTACAATGTTATCATGACTTTAAATTTGTGATATGCTGCGTATTGCGATAGAATATATTGCAATTTATTACCTTTTTTCAAATTTCAAATTATGTCTCCAAAGAAAAACTTTAAAAACTTTATCAACCTCTGTTTTATCTAATGACATAAATTTTTCAGACTGTTCATCCCATTTCAGTAATCTTTATTACAGCAGCAAAATGTATCTAGTGGTCTTAAAAAGCAATTGATTATACGCTGCTTTAAAAAATTAAGGGATCACTTAAATCACACATCAGATCTTGATAAACAAATTATTCAAGTTGAGAATAAAATTACACAACAATAGTCACTGAAAACTAAAATTATGAACCCACTGAGGACTGGATTCAAAATCACACCGAAAATCTAAGTAAAAAATTTAAAACACAGGCTGATCTGACTGGGGATTTTAATCAGGCATGCCCTAAAGACAGTCCTTCCTCAATTTGTGCAGTATGTACAGTGCTCCATGCTACAGTGCATGGCTATAAAACACTCCCCCTCCCACATCTGGGTCTGTCCGACTACCTCTCTCTGCTCCTCATCCCTGCCTACACCTCACTCAGAAAGAAAACCAAGCCGTCCACAAGGACCATAAAAACTAGGCCAGAGGGTGCACTCTCCCAGCTGCAAGACTGTTTTGCTCTCACAGAATGGTGTTTCTTTGAAAAACACAATCTTCAGGGCTTCACTGACACTGTACTGTCTTATATCAAGTTCTGCACTGACAATGTCATGGTTGATAGACACATTAGTGTTTATCCAAATCATAAGCCCTGGATGACAAGCAAAGTCCAATCACTCCTGAGAGCCCGCAACTCTGCCTTCGGGTTGGACGACAAGGCCCTGTACAGCTCGGCGAGAGCAGACCTACGGAGAGGCATTAAAGATGCTAAGGCAGCCTACAAGAAATAGATGGAGGACCACCTGTCTAACAATAACCCACGTCAAATGCAGCAAGGATTAAAACATCTCACTAACTACAAAGGTAACACCCCTGGGACTGCAAACACCGATGCCTCGCTGGCAGAGGAGCTGAACCATTTCTTTGCCCGCTTTGAGGATAAGAGGCCCCCCACAGACTCACTGCCCCAAGAGAATCAAGTGAGACGGGTGTTCAGGTCGGTGAAGACAAGGAAAGCTGCAGGACCTGACGGAGTACCTGGCGAATTACTCAAGGCCTGTTCCAACAAGCTTGCAGCAGTTTTTACAAAGATCTTCAACCTCTCCTTGTCACATGCCACCGTCCCACTATATGTTAAGTCAGCCACCATAATTCCTGTCCCCAAAAACTCAGCCATCAGTAACCTCAGTAGTTGCAAAATGCCTTGAGAGACTTATATCACAACGCATTAAAGACTGCCTCCCTCCTGCCTTTGACCCATATCAATTTGCATACAAAGCAAACAGATCCACTGATGATGCTGTTTCCACCTCCCTTCACACTGCTTTGTCCCACCTGGAACACCTGGGGTCCTCTGTAAGGTTGCTCTTCGATGACTACAGTTCCGCTTTCAATACCATCATTCCCAACATCCTTGTGAACAAGATGACTGCCCTTGACTTACCCTCTGCCACCTGTGTCTGGATTAAAGACTTTTCAACAAACCGTCCACAGACTGTTAAGTTAGGCCCCTGGAGCTCCTCAACCTTCATGCTCAGCACTGGCTCTCCACAAGGCTGCGTGCTGAGCCCACTCCTGTATACCATCTACACGCATGAGTGCTCCCACATCCACCCACCAATACCATAATTAAGTAAGTAGACCATGGTGGGCCTCATAACCAGCGGGGACGAATGGGTGTACAGGGACGAGGTGCAGCGACTAGCAGAGTGGTGTGCCAGAAACAACCTGACCCTTAATACCAAAACTAAGGAGGTGGTCGTAGATTTCAGAAGGCACAGAGATGACCCTGCCCCTCTCCACATCAACAGTGACAGCGTGGAGAGGCTCCCCACCTTTACATTCCTATCAGAGAACCTTTCCTGGTCTGCCAACACAACAGCGCTGGTGAGGAAGTGAGGAAGGCCCAGGAAGGCCCAGGAATGAATCCACTTCTTGAGAGTCCTAAGAGGAATAGACTTAGGGAGAGGCTACTAACATCATTCTACCGCTCCACTATAGAGAGTGTGCTGACATACCCCATCATGGTGTGGTATGCTGGCTGCACACCAGCAGACAAAAAAAAAAAGCTACAGAGGGTGATTAAGACAGCAGACAGAACCACCGGTTGTCCCCTGCCCTCCCTTGATGATATCGCCAGCTCTTGTTGCCTCTCCAGAACAAAAAATGATCATCCATGATCAACTCCATCCCACACACCACCTGCTCAGCCTGATGTCCTCTGGGAAGCGGTACAGGAGCATAAAGAGCAGGACAAAAAGACCGAAAAACAGTTTCTTTCCATGGGCTGTCAGAACTCTGAACTGTCGTTACAGTGCAATACTTGTGCTTTCATAAGCTAATGTAACAAGTGCAATATCCTACTCCCTTTATTATTTATTTCAGACAATCTAAATTATTTTTTTATACTCTCTTGACTGAATGATGTGTGTGTGAGCTCTCCCTGTTTTTTTTTAATATGTTTTATGTTATTCTGTTTTTACTCTAATGCACCTTAAAGATGTAGCAAGCACAATTTCGTTGTATAGGTGTCTGTAAAATGACAACAAAGACTATCTTATCTTATCTTAACTTCTGTTAATTTTATGACGGCAAAGTAGTGTGTATAGCCCCAACGGGCCTGTAGGCACTCCCAACAACATCTGGGCATGCTCCTGATAAGTCAGTAGATGGTGTCCTGGGGTATCTCCTCCCAGACCTGGATCAGGGCGTCAGTTAGCTCCTGGACAGTCTGTGGTGGTACTTCGCGGCATCAGATGCACAGATACATAATGTTCCATAGGTCCTCAATTGAATTTAGGTCAGGGGAACAAGACGGCCAGGAACTGCCTGCACACTCTGGCCACATGAGGACGTGAATTGTCCTGCACCAGGAGGAACCCAGGGCCCACTGCACCAGTGTTAGGTCTGACAGTCACTCTGAGGACTTTATCGCGGTAAAAGCAGTCAGGGTACTGTTGGCCATGATATGGAGGTCTGTGCAACCCTTCAAGGATACAGTATTCCTCCCCAGACCATCCATGACCCCGAGCCAAACCGGTCATGCTGGATAATGTTACATGCAACATAACATTCACCATGGTATTTCCAGACTATTTCATGACTGTCACGTGCGCTTAGTGTGAACGTGCTCTCATTTGATGCTACCCCTCTACAGGCCTGTCCAGCTCTACTCATGTAACGACCAGTCTCCTATCTCCTCCATGCTCTTGAGACTGTGCTGGGAGACACAGCCAACCTTCTTGCAACCGCACGCATGAAACTGATTGGGCTGCCTCATGCTACCAGTAGTGACAAGGACACTTGCAGAACACAAAACTAGAGAAGAATCAGTCAGGAAGGATAAGGAGAGAGCAACTGTCTGTGGTCACCACATGTAAAACCATTCCCTTTTGGGGGGTTGTCTTGCTTTTGCTTCTCCATTGCACCTGCTGTCACTTTCATTTGCACTAAAGTAGGTGAAACTGAAACACTTGTGCTCCCTAAATGGACAGATTGATATGCCTGAAGTTTAACTGACTTTGTGTTATACTGTGACCATTAGGTGTTCCTTTAATTTTTGAGCAGTGTGTTATTCTTGTAGGCTACAAAAACTGTATGTATATAATTATATAGTTCATTTACATTGATACTTGGCATCTTTGTAATGATATTGCCGCACAAAAATATTGCGGTACTGTGCTGTATCAACCCCCCCACCCCTAGTTCTTTGTGAAGAATAAGAGCTGGCGTGACAGTAGGAATATTAAACTGCTATCCTGTTCCTGCTCACCCGATCTGGAGCCACTGTTAATCAAGTGCAGACTGCACTTTCTACCAAGGGAATTAACATCAGTCTGTTGGATCATTACAAAGACCTGTACTGCTCAGGGGCCAGTAATCCTGATGCTGTGCTTACTGTTGTTGGAGACTTCAACACGCTAACTATGAGGGTATGCCTGACTTCCATCAACAAATTGACTGCGCCACAAGGGGAACAACAACTCTGAACCACTGTTAAACGTCTGTAGGTGTCTAGGAATGAGGGATGCACCACACAGCCAATGTAGTGGGGCAAGCACTAACCTTTATTGTGTAGTGTAGTGTACGTGATAGGGGTATGAATCGCCAGAGGCCCACGATACAATATTATCACAATACTTAGGCCACAATATTATTGTGATATTGCAATGAAATATATGTGATTTGTTACCTTTATTACAACTGCAGAATATTTTCCTTAAGGTAAACTTTGTCAACATCAGTTTTACCTTATAAGATAAAGGTCTCAGTCTGCTCAGCGGAATTCAGTCAATTTTATTGCAGCAAAATGTGATTCAAAGCAGACAGACTGAACATCATCATCATAAAACCTGCCAGAAATGCTGCATACACCTGATAAACTGAACTGTTGGCAGATTTAACACTTGCCAATCACTTTGGCTTTGGCCCATACTTCACCAACTGGATCAAGATTCTATGTAACACACCCTCGGCATCAGTAATCACCAAAAAAAAGAAAGAAAAATATCAAAATCATTCAACTTATTCAGAGGTACTAGATAAGGATGCCCATTATCACCGCTACCCTTTGCACTCTTCATAGAACCACTTGCCTCAGCAATACTACAGAATGACAGCATCTCCGGCATTAAAGCTAATGCTCACCATGACAAAATAAGTCTATTTGCGGACGATATTTCGTTACATTTAACAAATCCCTCATCCTCCCTACTGAACAACTGCATATTTAAAATGCCACTGGGCACAGTGTTAACAATGTTAGTTATACTATTCTTTCTCAGGTCTTGAACTCAAACCATTGTGTTGCCCTGTCCAAAATATATAATTCAATAATTAAATCAATATCAGCAGAAACATGGGGGTGACTAGTTGACAAATGGCCCTAAATGATGACTATTGGTCGACTAGGAAAATTCTTTGTCGGTAGCAGCCCTAGAAGCAGCTATGTTGTAGAAATCGTAGCTTCTTTCAGCAACATCCATACCTGAAACATTGTCAACTACCATGGCTATATATGGCTCTGGACGAACATGGATGTTAACTGTAACTACAACTTATCTGGCTTGTGGAAGCATATAAAGATCAAATAAGATGGGTTCCAGGATGTAGCCTTGAGGTACACCACAGGCAATGAGAGCAGACAGGGAGAACAGGTCTCCAGTTTTGACGGAGAAGGATCTGTCTGTAAGGTAGCTGCTGAGGGAGCTGCCCTGGATATGGACCTGGTGCCCAGGACTCAGGAGAATAGAATGGTCAACTGTATCAAAAGCTGAGCTATGATCTAAAAGAATTAGCACGGCACATTTCCTAGAGTCAAGGGAAAGCAGTAGATAATTGGAGACATTAACCAGAGCTGATTCCATGGTGTTGCGTGCATTGAAACTGGACTGAAATCTTTCCATAATCTTATTATCTAAAAAGGACACTAGTTGAGAATAGACTATTTTTCCATGACTTGTGATAAAAATGGCAGCTTAGAAATAGGCTGGAAATTGTTAAGAACTGTTGCATCAAGATTGGGCTTTTTAATAATGGGGTGTACTACCACATGTTTAAAGCAAGAGGGAACAGAACCATTCGCTAGACTACTAAAAGGCCAGGACCTAGAGTGGCGAACTCTTCCCTCAACAGGCATGTGGGATGGGAGTCCTAGGGACAGGTAGACAGTTAGTATGTGAGACTGTCTTCTGTGTGAGTGAAGGACACAGGCTCAAACTTACTGAGGACCACAGAGCAATAGCAGACAGGTGCAGCCAGAAGCAACAGGGTTGAGAACTGTCTTAATAGTGCCAAACAGTATTTTTGGAGAGCGAATGTTTGGAGACAATATCAACAAAGTATTTTGCCCTTGCTGCTTTAACAGAATGCTGGTAGTTAACATGGGAAGTTTGCAACATGTCTTTTTTTGCATTTTCTCTCTGCTTTTCTATATAACTTTCTTAGAGCAGGGTTGTCATCATTTAGCCAGGGTTGAGTTTTAGTTTTAGGTTTTCTGATTTGATTTTTGTGGGGCAACAGAGTCCAAGATGTCAGGTTGAGTTAAACCAAAAGATTAATTCCTCTCTGCTCAGGCTGAAAGTGGCTGAAAAGGAAAGATGCTAAATAAGCATCAGAGAATCTTCTAGCTGTAGAAGGGATTATTGTATTGTAAAAACAGCCCCCCCCCAAAAAAACCCACACACAACAGGCACTTGCCCCTGCCTGGCAAGTAATGTTGGTCATTTGGGCTGTTGTAAATTAACAAGGTTTCGGCTTTCAGAATGTGAAACTCTTATCACCTAGTTGAAACAATATTTCTGATTTTAAGCTTGTAGAGGCATGATGACAAGCTAGCAGCCAACACTTGTCCTACTTAGCACCACTCTCCCTCCCTACCTCTGTGTTTCCCTGAAATTATAAATGAAATGCTTATAGTAACTACGCAGGGTCTGGGACACTGGGTTTTCGGCTTATTTCAAAGAAACAAAATCTTGGCTTTCATTATATTAAGACCTATCAGGAGCCCACCTGCGAACAGCTTGAGCTAGCAGTAGTTTTATGTCAGTCATCAGACATAACATATAAATGTTAAATGTTAAACTTTTGTCAATATAGACATGTTACAAGTTGTTATCTTGGTTAGATTCTCCATAATTCAACTGTTCAGTTCATTTTATGGAAACCATGCACACCAAAGTATAATTCAGTCAGATTTACCAGCTTGGTAAACAAGAGAGATAAAAAAAGTGCTGTCCCTCTGACCTGTAAATCTTTCAAACTGTCTATATGTGTGTCCATTCCTTGATCATTTATATTCCATTAGTCTATAAGGGTCTACCAAAATAATCAAAACAACTTTTAATCCAAGTTGTGAATGAATAATATCCTGTGAGGCTCATTGCTAACTGTATGCTAACTTTGTTAAACGGACTGCAGTTCTACAGACATAAACAGTAGTGTCTCATCTTCCTGTGCAATATTGTCATGTATGCTTTTTTTTATTACTTTGCTTGCTAAAATTTAAAATTGTCCTAAAGTTTATCTGTTTATTTTTCACCTTGGACAGCCCCTGGAGTACAGCATGTGCTCCCAGTTTTCAGCCACAGAACTGCTCTCTTTTTATTTGCATTCATTGAGGATAAAAACTTAAGACACTGCTGCCTTCTTTAGTCACAATTAATGGGACCTAAAGATAAAACTCTGCAGGGCTAAAGCCCTGAAAGGCAAGGCCAGGCGACACCCACGTATGATGACCAGAAACACCCGGGATGCCATAATGAAACACACTGCAGTTTACAAATTATGACTGCAGTCTGGAAACAGGGATATGGCAAGGTTTTAGGAATGACAGATTAGGAGCTCAAGGTGCTGGGATTAGACACCTGACAGGCACCTACTCTCAGTTGGTGAGAGTGGATGGACTCACCTCTTCCACCCTCATCCTTAACACAGGAGCACCCCAGGGCTGCGTTTTGAGTCCCCTGCTGTACACCCTGTGCAAACACAACTGACAGATTCAGATTCAGACAACTTTATGTATCCCACCAGGGGCAATTTGTTTGAACAGCTTGCCTTGCACACATACCAGAACATACAGTAACATGTAGGCACATAAATGAAAATGAAAGACGAAAAAATACGCCAAGGAGTTCAGTGAAGAAGAAGAAGAAGATCAATGAAGATAAAAAAATAAATAAAAGTAAAATTCTTACAGAGAATTTCAAAGACAAATAGCAGAGGGAATAAAAGATTTTGAATAATGATGCCCTGACAGCAACAGAGAGAATATGCCTGCAAGACCATGTCCAGAAGGCGCTAAAATATTTGTGGCTATTTGGAGGATTTGTTATTTGCAAAAACGGTCCCGTTGTGTCACCTCTGTGATTTTAGAGCAGATTTTAACAATGCTATTAACTCTGCTTCTGTCTTTCTATGTGAGGCTGAGAAACCAGCAGATAAATGAAAAACACAGGACACTATCACTAAAAGACTGATAGAAACGGCAGAAGATGATATGACTGACGGAAACCATCATTTAGTTTGCTGACCACACAGCTGTGGTGGGATTGATCACAGATAACAATAAAAACGACTACCTGAAGACCTGACCAGCTGGTGTCAGAATAACAACCTATTCTGATTGTCAGCAAAATTCAGGAGATGATAGTGGACTTGGAGAAGAAGCAACAAAAGGACTACACTCCCCTTAATATCAACAAGTCCATGATGGAGAGGATGGATAGCTGCAAAGACTGAGGTGTCTTGTAGTGAGAGCCTGACCTGGGTGCTGCATACTGAGTCATTGGGGTGAAAAGCAAGAAAGTGACTGTTTCACCTAATATGCCAGAGAAAATTCCAGGTATTCCGGGTAATACTGAGGAATTTTATACTCCTGCACCATCAAGGGCATCCTGACGGGGAACATCACTGCCTGGTACAGAAACAGCACCCAACAGGACCACAAGGCCCTGCAAAGAGTGGTTAATTCAGTGGAACGCGCTATAGGTGCTCATCTACCCTGCATAAACCATGTTTATACCAGACACTGCCTGGATAACTGCCTATTCACTCTACTGAGGTTGGGAAGGAGGTACCGGATACACCAGGCAGCACTTCAGGAGGACTACATAAAATGACAGAAACAGTTTTTGGAAAGATTTATTTGGTGTGTACTTTGAGTTTTTAGTTTGGCCCACGTCTCATCTGCTAACCTGGGGCGGGGTTTTTCACCTATCCTGCAGCCAGACACCAAGGGGTGATTAAAATGTATTTTGCTTCACTTTTGGGGAGCTGTCAAGTCATCTATCCTCATTATTAAATCTATGATGCATTCAAATCCATGCGGCTGTGGCTTAGAGGTAGAGCAGGCCATTCGATCCCCGGCTCCTCCAGTCTGCATGTCTTGCAAGATACCCAATGGCTG
>JAPZEB010057341.1:0-10291 GCA_029783705.1 Chaetodon striatus
ATTCATCCCAAAGGTGTTCTGTTGGGTTGAGGTCAGGACTCTGTGCAGGCCAGTCAAGTTCATCCACACCAAACTCTCTCATCCATGTCTTTATGGACCTTGCTTTGTGCACTGGTGCACAGTCATGTTGGAACAGGAAGGGGCCATCCCCCACAAAGTTGGGAGCATGGAATTGTCCAAAATCTCTTGGTATGCTGAAGCATTCAGAGTTCCTTTCACTGGAACTAGGGGGCCAAGCCAAAATATATTAAAATACAGATAAAACATTTGTTATATGACTATGCCTTAAAAAACAATCCTTGTGGTATGATGAATAAACATATTTCAACCCAGGAGAAAATGTTTTGGTAAAAAATGATTAAATAAATAAGTACATAAAACATAAAAGTAAATAAATAATAAAAGTAAGTATTTGGCAGGAAGGAAATACACAAATTAAATTGTTCAAATAAATGAAATAAAGAAATAAATTAAGTAAATAAAGACATTTTAAAAAATCCACCTTATAAAACTAAAACAATAGGTAAACAGTTAAAGATAAAACAAAGCAATAATAATATGTACCACTTCAGAATCAATTAATTTTTGTACCTTAATGCATAACCTTGTGAACCAGAAACGCCACCTGCTGACTAATCATAAAACGTGTACAACCAATGTCTAAGTAGCTCTACACAAACTCATGGGGGGAAAGTGGTGCGTTGATTCCATCAATCATATCCAGTTAAAGTCAGATGAAGTTGAGGATACATATTTAGTCCAAGATGTCCAACAATTTCTAAACTTCTCTTTTTCCAAGCGTTAAATAAATGTAAGTTTGTCTCATACCCAGGTACATTGTCACAAAGTTAAATGGGATTGGCACTTTAAGCACCTTGTCCATAGTATTATTACTTTGTTTCCAATAGTTCAGGAGCCATGGGCAGTGCCAGAATACATGGTAATGGTTTACTTTTTTCCCCACAGGACCCCCAATATGGGATTTTCTGATTCAACAAATTCACTTAATTAATTCACATAACAAACAAACCCTAACCCAGCTACAACAATTTAACTTTAGATAACAGTTACAGTACTATTAATAGCAAAATAAATTTTACTTCTAAGGATCAATAATTATCTCCTTAACTCAGAAGAGACTCAGCAGCTCACCTTTCCCCCCTTGTTCCTTTGAAGGTAATTTCCTTCCTTTCCTCCTAGAATCCTTGGAAAGTTTTTTAGCAAGCTGTTGTCCCACCTGTGTTAAAAACTGCATTTTGAAAATTTTTAATCTGGTTTCAGAGCTCAGAGCAGAGAACTAATGACCTCCCTCTAGCTGCTGACTTTGACACAGTAGATCATTTTATTCTCTGTCCTGTGGTGTCCCCCAAGGTTCCACAGTCGGTCCAATCCACTTCCCCATCTTCTACTACACTGCCTTAGTCAAAAACACATTTCTTTTCACTGTTACATGGATGATCTACAGATCTGACTCCACTTTGAAACTAATAACTACAACAAACAAACCGACCTTAATAACTGCCTTCAAGACATCAAATCTTGCATGGCTGCAAACGTTCTTTAGCTCAATGAGAATAAAACTGAAGTTGGACCACAGCATTTGACCAATATCATTCCTCCTCATCTTGACCGATTGCCCCCCTCTGTTAAACCACATGCAAAAAATCTTGGTCATATTTAATCCAGGATGGAGGTTTGATTAACAAATCAGTTCAGTAGTAATATTAGGCCTCATGCAACTCTGTATTATTTCCAAACTCAGTGGTGTAAAAATATTTCACAAAACACAACAACATTTTTCAAAGCACAATAACGTTTTAGAAAACACTTCAACATTAAAAAAAACACAACATTTCTGAAAACACCACAACATTTCAGAAATGTTTTCTATTTGTAAGACTTGCTCAACTTAGCAACAGTAACTAAGGGCGGGGACTTAGGTCCGGTCAATTGTAAATCAGTGTAACCATGAGAGGTCCTTGAGCTTGCAGTCATAAATGTGCGAACAGATATAAGGTTACTTGGCCCAGTTGTGTGCAAAATTAGCTGCGGGCAGACAGATACACACTCACACACTCATGCATATACCTGACCAAACACAATTCCTCCAGGCTTGTGCTCAGGATGGATCAGACATGTTGCATGGTCTGGTGGAAAAAATAGTTGTAAGTGACTTACAGATTTGAAATAAGGCATTTAAAATCAAGAAATAAAACTGCCAAGTATTTTTTTAACTTTAATATGAAATGATAAAAAACACTGATAGCAAACTATGCAAATGCTGCCCCCCTGCACCTTTTTTTTGGCATTGAAGGAATGTAGATTGGAGAAATGGACACACATATAAACTGCTTTCTAATTACATTTGTAGGATGAAAATAAAAGCCCTGTGTGACTGAGACAATCTGTTTCTCACTTCCTTTTTTCAGGTTGACAACAACATCAGGTTCCCAGACAGTATTCAGTGGAACCACGTCGGTGCCAGCATCTTCAACGCAGGAGGCATCCGCAATTCTATAGACGAACGTGCCAGGAATGGTGTGTCAGTCGTTTTTATGGAAGAAAAATCACAACGGAAAGATATTAAATAATCTGAGCCAGAAAGTGCCAGGAAAAAAATGAGATGACTGTGCCTCAAAAAAGAAATTTACTGAGTCTGTCTTCTCCTCTCAGCTGTTACTTTAGAGTATGCCTAGAGCTTAAGAACTTGTCTCAGCCTGAAACTGAACATGGGGGATTCAGATAATTCAGATGTTTTGAAGTGGGATTATATGAGGGTTGTATTTAGTAGATGTTTGTTGGCATACCCCTAGTATGGTGAAGTGCTAGGAGTAACGAAACAGGATCTATGCTGTGAACTGCTGTGGATTGGGGGAAGTAGCAACATGGATTTAGACACCCCAAAAATAGTCCCATGGTAGGTGTATACTACACTGAGACTATTTTCACTGCTTTACCTTTACATCAGACAGCCCGTTCTGACAGGGAAGCTGTCAACAGCCTCAGTTCCTCATCTATGCTCTCTTCAAAACCTACTGTCTACTGCTGCCTCGATCAGTTAGTTACTTTGTGTTATTGTGGGACTTAAATTAATCTGAACTAACCCTTTTAAATGCCACGCTATAACACAAACTGATCAAAGCAGCGGTACACCAGCAGCTCCTGTGTCCAGTGGTTTTAAATGACTGTTTTTCTGAATGGAGTCTGGCTTTTAGAGAGTGATGTGAAGACTATTTACGCTAACCTAAAGCAGTGTAATTCTTCTAAATATTGCATACGTCTCAACTGATACTGACTTTTTTAGGTGGTTAAAATAAATTTTGGTGAAGATGCGTCCACAGCAGTACATTGCTCAACTTAGTTGTCAGACACCAGCGTGTTTCTTTTAGTGGGAGAAGCCAACTGACATCTACTGCAGGTATCCTACTGACTATTATGAAGTACCTCATACAGCCCCACTTCAAAAGATCCGGACTATCCCTTTAAAACTATTTGTTTCCTACTGCACTTTAGTAAGTTAAAGTTAGGACATTTATTTATATTGTGTACTGTAATTTTTATGTTACTGTTTAATGTGTTTTGTTCTAGTTTATGTAATTTCGATTTTCTATTTTAGCATGTTTTAGTGTTTTAAATCCTACTTAGTGAGTCTTAGAAGCTTTCCCTCAAAGTGACACTATGCACAATCATTGACCATAGGATGTTTTCTGTGATAAACGTTTTGTCAGAAGAACTTTATAAAACAGTGCTGATGTGTTGTCTGCAGGTTCAATCACCATGGAGGACCTGATCTCTGTCACACCTTTTGGAAATACTTTTGACCTAGTGGAGCTGAATGGCTCCACGCTGTTTAAAATCTTCGAACACTCAGTGAAACGATATGGCCAGAACGAAGGAGAGTTCCTCCAAGTATCAGGTATCTTTCATTTTTACATTGTTTCCATCTGTATATACATCGTCTTTATCTATATTTAATCTATTAGGAAGAGACGATGATGCACTTTCTGTTGTGATTACATTTCTTCCCACAACAGGATGTGAAAAAAGTCACATAACCCATGTAAAAACATTAGTTTTTGTATAGAATAAACAAACGAGATAATAACCTGTTAATCAGAGAGCTTTAGAGCCGCTGGTAGGTGGATTTGTTGGACTTTGTATACTCTGCTGCTGACATAGTTGAGTTGACACGTCAAAGATAATCAAGGTTGATCCTCAGATGTGTTGATAGATAAGTTTCTATGTCCTCAAACAGGATTTCAACTAGAGTTTGACCCCTCTAAACCTGAGGGGAATCGTGTGATGAGCCTCAGCACCCTTTGCCTGCAATGTCGAGTTCCTCACTATGAACCTGTTCAGCTGGAGATGGTTTATAAAGTGGTGATTCCGTCCTTCATAGCCGAGGGTGGAGACAGATACTCCATGATCCCAGATGAGAGGCTCAGCCACAACACGGGTGAGACGTTTGTTTGGTTGATCATTTTGTAACAGAATTATTTATTTTAACTTGACTTTATTTGAGTATTTTATTTCCTTCTAGGGAGTTTGGATGTTTCAGTCGTGTCTGAATACGTCACGAAAACTCAGAAAATTTACACACCTCTTGAAAGACGTATTAAAGTCCTCAACTCAACCTCTGGACAAACTACTTCACTCAGCAACTCAACTTCTGTTCAAACCACTCCTCTTAACTCAACCTCTGGACAAACCACTCCGATCAGCAGCTCAGCTCTTGCACAAACCACTCCAGTGGTTATTCTGGTCTCACTTGGGCTGCTGTGGTCTCTGTGTGGGAACATGGAAGGCTGACTTAAACCAGAAACACCACAACTTAAACCCTTTCTCTCCTAGTGGAGCACAGGTCGTCCACTACTCTTCTTCAGTGCTCTCTGTTTGGGCCACTTCCTTCAGTTCCATCTTTACGTCACTTTCTTGGCCTCTATGTCTGGTGACCTCCTCCATCTGTTTCTGGGTCTTCCTTGTTTCCTCTCTCCTTGTGGGTTTCATATTAGAGCCTGTCCAGTTACATTGATTTTGGGCTGTGTCCGATCCAACCCCACCTCATTTTCCTTGTGTGGGTGTCTGTTCTCTCTTGGTTTGTTTCCTCCCGCACATCTTTCTTTCTGATGGTGTTTGGCCACTGTATCTTACTGATGGTTCTTAGGCATTTGTGGACAAAGGTGTGGACTTTGTTGATGGAGGATTTTGTTATTCCCCATGTTTATGAACCATGGAGCAGCACTTATTTAACATTGGTGAGTTTGTTGAGATGGACCTCAGTGTAACAAAAGCTGCTCTAGGTTTCCCAAATTGAGCTTGTACGTCTGCATTTGTCCCTCCATCTTTGCCCACAACATCTTGGATTGGAGGTGAAGTTGTTAACGTGTTCTAGCTCTGCTCCTTCAGGTCAGATGGAGTCATCACCAGTGTTGTTGGTGTGCATTACCTTGGTGTTGTCTATGTTGATGGTGAGGCCTTTCTTGGCAGATGTTGTTGCTAGCAGGTTTGTCTTTGCTTGCATCTGTGGGTGGGTGGATCATGCTAAGGCTGTGTCATCTGCAAAGTCCAGATCATCTAGCTGGGACCACAGCATCCACTGTATTCCACATCTTCTCATGATCCAGTCCACTGCCAGGAGAGAGAGCAAGGGGGGCAGCAGGCAGTCTGTCTGATGCCAGTGGCCATGGAAAGCATCTGTGAGGCAGCTGTTGTGTACTACTCTACATCATGAGTGTTGGTACATCGTCTGATGTACGATGCTGTATGCTGTGATGTCGCACAACAGCCCAAAGGGGGTTTAGGTCCAGGCCGTCAGAGGCTTTCTGAAAGTCTGTAACTGTGATGTAAAGAGATGTGTTTCAGAATCAAGAGAGGAAACTGGATATGAACTTGAAGAACTAACAGTACCGGTGAATGAAGTTCTAATGAGACTAAATGTCTTACCTCACAAAAATAATATTTTATTTTTTACAGAAGTAGTTAAGATCTTAGATTGTAGATAATTCTAGTTCTAATCTTTCTTTGGTTGCAATTTGAAAAATGATGCATCACAAACGTATTACGGCTTCAAAAAAATATGGTTTGAGTTCTGTTAGCGTGATTGACTGGTAATTTAGCTCACTCATATATATTTTGCAAAATAAACCATTGAACTTTGTACATCTCGCTTCTTTTGTACTTCAATGACTTAATGTTTTCACTGTAGCTGTCACACAAATATCTTGCATGTTAGTATCAGACTTGGTGTGGAGATAACTTCAAATGACACTAAATATTTGCCTGGTCAATCAGAATACTTGGGTTTAAGTTCCTGTGAGCAAAACTCCAGCCTTCATGTATCTGACTCTAACCTGAGAGGATTTCACTGTAAGCCTCAATCAAGAATCACATTTTGCGTGGACTGTCTTTTGTCTGTGACAGCCAGTGTTTTTTACTCTGAGCTCCTTATGCTGTGTTCACACTACAAGCGACACAGCAACGGGTTAAAATTAATTTTCAGTGGAAGCTGGTGACATGAAGCTACAAACTGAGTCCTGACACTTGTAGCTACGGATAAGCATGACGCGCTACAAACCAAATTTGAATTTCAGCCATGACTAATCTAAGAGAACTGGGTGCAGCATTGAAGGCGAGGCCATGTATATTCCTGTGAGAGCTGCTCAGTGGCATATGAATCCAAAATGCTTCAACTAACGTGTAAAATTACTCAGATGGGGGATTATCAGCACTACTTCTACACTGTGTGGCCCATGGACCATGCACACTAGAGACTTATTGAGTGCAGTTGAGCAGCTAGCTTGTGCAAACAGATGATATCTGGTTAAGTGCTCCACGAATTTGAATGGGGGTAAAATGACTTCATCTTGCAGCTTTTGTAGACTTTCCAAATGTTATCAGACCGAATAGATCAAATACTGATTGTGAAAAGAGGGGGTAGGAAGGCTCAAAAAAATATATCCACTGATTTACATATGTCTATCTCCCAATGTTAATTAATGAGAAAAGTCTTTTTGGGCAACAGGGCATCACATGTTAGACCCCAGAAGTTGCAGCACCATTGTTTGGTCCCTACAAAACTTAGTATCAAAGCTCGGTGCCTGAGGGCGTGATTCAGCGCCCCAGTGCTCCAATGATGCAGTGAAGCTGTAGGAACTCATATGGTTTGTTTCTAGCTGTGGCACTGTGTTATTCAACTTAGTTAGCTGACGCTATGCTAGCTTTATCTGCATGGCTGCGCACATGAGGAAGCATTGGGGCGGCAAAATGTTAAAAGTTGGCTCTGACATTGATGACATGTATAGCTGTATTTCTTTGACCAAATACACATTTTAGACGTTTAGTCGAGGTGCATTGTTGCAAGTAGCAGATGAACAAAAGCCTGTGACAAAATAAAACCATTAACAAGTGCTTGGGCAATACTTAAGTGGTGACTCAGCGGTAATGTAGCTGGTCTCGCTGTTGCTGTGTCACTTATACTGGGAACACAGTACAAGAGTTTACAAAACAAGGCCTGGCCTGTGTGACGGATCTCACAAACAACCCTCAAAGCCTGTCAATACATTCAGGAACTATTTATTAATCGGATCACTGAGCACCAACACATTAATCCTGCACTATTTTCTGTGGTGGAGTTTTACCTCAAAAGAATTACATTATCAAAATTCAGTGTATGTTCAAAAATTACTAAAAGTAAATGAGGAGAACATCTTTGACAACACTTGTAAAGAAATAAATGCTGGAAATAAAACGAGCAACTTAAGAAATACATTCAACAATTTAAAAACAAACATGAAGTTCACTGCAGATACACAGTACTGCAAGTTACACAGAAGAAAACCAAAGTTACCTCAAGATCTTATAAGATTTGACTGAGTGCTGTGGCCATTTATGTTTAGGATTGTAAGTAGCTTTTTGGCTTCCATGTAAAGTTTAGTATGTGGCTCTAAGAAATGTATAAAAATCCAGTGTCTAGAGTAAAGGTTAATGGCACAGTGTCCAGATTAATATAGTCACAATTTGCAAAGAGGCCCTTGGAGAAAGTGTAAGTACCAAAACAACATGTAAGGCATAAGTATGAAAGGAGAACAACATGTATTGGCATTATATGCAGATGATTCGATCATTTATTTAACGTCTCCAGATCATTCCTTTTCATACTTAATGGAAACAATCGGAGAATACAACAAACACTCAGGTGCTTAGACACTAAAACTTTGACAACAGAGATCACCAGAACTCAAAGGCAAATTTAAACTGATATGGGATCGAAAGAAAATTCAATAATTGGTAACTTATCTTACTGGAGAAATAAAAACCCCTTTATATAGACAGCTACCAAGTTTTGGAAAAGAAATTGAGACAAGACTTCAACTGATGGAAAATGGTACTCAGTCAGTACTGAGTGGAAAGAATGAAAATTATGATTCTTCCACAAACTTTTCCTTTTTTTGGTATGGGCTACAATGTGTCAAAATTATATCTGTAGTATCTTCAAGGAAG
Organism: Chaetodon striatus; assembly: GCA_029783705.1. Lineage (NCBI taxonomy): Eukaryota > Metazoa > Chordata > Actinopteri > Chaetodontiformes > Chaetodontidae > Chaetodon > Chaetodon striatus. The sequence goes on from JAPZEB010057341.1 coordinate 8,500, forward strand.
CGAAAAAACATAATTTGCTAAAGAGAAGGGTGGGCTCTGCTTTTGAGTTTTAATAATGATCTATTTTCATGCCGCTGAAGTAGATATGGTTATAGAATTAATTTTAAAAATTTAGTAAAAATGAAAGAAAAACTAAAAGACAACAATATCAGTTGGAAACTAGGTTTAAAGAAAATACAAAAACACAATGGAAATAACTGATGTGTAAAAAATACATTAACAAGTTGGAGATATTTTCATAAAATATATACATGTGATGGCGGCACGGTGGTGTAGTGGTTAGCACGGTCTACTCCCACAGTCCAAAGACATGCAGGTTAATTGGTGACTCTAGACTGGCCGTAGGTGAATGAATGAATGTGAGTGTGAATGGTTATCTGTCTCTATGTGTCAGCCCTGTGATAGTCTGGCGACCTGTCCAGGGTGTACCTCAGCTCTCACATGATGACAGCTAGGATAGGCTCCAGCCCCCCTGCGACCCTCAAGAGGATAAACGGTTGCGAAAATGGACTGATGGATGGATATACATGTGACAGAGAGTGTGTTTTAGGGATGTCCCGATCCAATCCTTTATTTTACATCAGCTCACAAAGCTGTCATACACAGCAATGCAATGTGTGCAGCTGTTATCAATACACCAGCTGTCCGCCGCTCCTCCACTCTGCTGAGCTCTCGTGTGTGAACTGGGGCTGAGCCCATCCGCTGCAAAACACTTAATGCCATAAACAACAGCAAAATATAGTTTGAGAGTGTTTATTTATATTATTTAACAGAGTCATGAGCACTCGCTTATTTCTGCCCAGTGTGAGAAACTGCTTGTGTCTGTCATCTATGGTGCATGGTGTTTCACAGCCCTGCTCAGAGAGGAGACAGACAGTGTAGAGCCGACAACAACTACACACGCCACACCACTGTAAACTCAACAAAAGTCCCACGAGTGAATGTTCACATCACATGGCCCACACATAAACAAGGACACACACTTGGCCTTGTTTTTCCTGCCTCAATGTAACAGTAACTGCCATTTTGGATGTTGCTATTCCATATCACTTTTTCATCGACTTAAATACGACCTGTGTACTCAGAGAGGATGATGTAGTCAGATTCATAAATATTTTGACAATACTTAACACATATTTATTTAAGAATAAACAAATCATACACTGTCCTCCATGTCATCATGTGATGAGATGATGAATAATTTAACCTCTGTTGTAAATCAGATCATGGACACCTTGCTTACATCAGAAAAACTACACAGAGGGCAGAAATTCAGTCTACATGTACTACATTACATACATCACAGTTACAACTAGGGGGAGGGTTCAGTTTCCCTTAACCAATCACTAGAGACTGGTGTATCCTCCTGATAGTTATTTTGCAGTTCCTTTGCATCTCTTTGTTTTTTGTAACTCTTTGTGGTCATTTTGTGTCTCCTCCTGGTCAATACGTGAACATTTGAGTGACATTTTGCAGGAGACAACCAGGAGAGCCTTTGACACTTGGAGACTCTGGGCCATTGCCTTGAAGGCCTAATCAGTGTTCATCCATGCTAACATTAACACCCTCTCTACCTTAAAGATAATCCCAAATATTAAAGTGTCCTGTTCAAAAAGTAAAGATTGACTAACATTGCTCTGCAAATATGCCATCATTTTAAAGGTTTCTAAACAGGTTTTCACAAGCACAGAAGTGCAAGGACATGTAATCAGATATTCTGATATTTCAACACGCTGCTCTTGCTCTGTTTTCAAAGTCATCACTAACTGGTGATTCTTTAAAGGCTGATGCT
>JAPZEB010057342.1:0-10289 GCA_029783705.1 Chaetodon striatus
ATTATAGTAATAATCTGATTATATGCATGTGACAATAATGATATGTGTATAGTAGTACAATATGACTAATAGTAACAACAGCAGAGGGAGGCATCAGGCAGGACCACGGCAGCAGCACAACCACGACACACCATCCAGGCACAGCTGGACTCATCTGTGCAGTTGATAAATGAGGCCCCTGGTCATGTTGGGTTTTGAGGTGCTTATCCAGGTAGTCGACCTGGTACAGTTGGCACACTGACTCTATGAAAGACCTGTTTGCTACACCTCTCTTAGGCACTTTCTTGTGCTACCGGCACACACGGCAGAACATACCTACAGGTACCAAAATACCCGGTAGTTATTTCCTTCTTAAAAGTAATAGTGTCAGTGGTGAGTCATTCAAATGATGTGTTGGATTGAATAATCACCATGGCCTGGAACATGGTAAAGCCAAGGCTTAAACCGGTCGATGTCGACCCAGTTTGGGTCCCTGCCAGACTGTCTGTGCCGTCGTCTAGAGTCTGTCTCTTGTCTCTCTCCCTGGACATCCATCTCCTCTGGCTCATGATCTAGGCCTGCTGAAGCCTCTCTCACCTGTTCTTGCTCCTCTCCTGTAGTCTCTGCCTCTTCCCTTTCCTCCCACACATGCATTACTGGTTGTTTCTGCAACATACTTGAATACTAACTTTCTATACACATTTTAATATCAAAATATAAACTTTTCATTAGCTGAAAAAACAGACGTTGCCTGCCCTAATTTACTTCACCACCTTAGCTCCTCCGTGGTCACTGTCCACCTTTATCTTTAACCAGTTTAAGAGACTCATCTGAAAATGACATTAATATTTATTAGCGGTCACACTCTGACCTAGAGTGAGGGTAGTGTGTCAAAAGGCTAACTAAAAAAGGTGTAATTTAACCTCAAACATGTAAAAAAAGATAGCAAGACAAAGTCCATTTGATGCAAAAAATGAGGGGTTTATTGCCCTTGAAAGACAGTCCCGGCAAATAAAATAAAAAAAGATACAGCAGAAAAATATGTACAAAATACTGACCAGAATCAATCGTACATCTACACAGCACCACAGCCCTTCTCTGACTGACTAGGCAGTGTAGATCCCCTCCATTTAAAGGCTAGGCCCCTCCCACTGGACCATACCATCTTTAATTGGAATCAATTAAATAACCAATCCAACCATACATGCTATTTTCCATATCAAAAACTATTACAAAGTATATTTACATTTATTTACCACGTATTAATGGGGGGTTTCAAAGCTGTCACATAATACTCAGGCTAGAAATGAATTTACAACCCCATTTAACACTTCCGTCAGTTGGTATAGTGCAGTGAGATGGACTGAGCATGCTCCCTACTTATTATTCAGGCACTACAAAAGAAACTATGAAACTATGCGGTCCTTGGTGGATGGCAGAGGGAGACACTGGTGGAGAGAGAGAGTACAAGGTCGCTAGTTGGAGAGCAGTAGGATCGAAAATCGTTTGGCGGGTTGCATAAACTGTACTTTGACTGTATCATCATGTCAACTGCCTCAGATGGTCTCAGTGAGAATGAAATGGAGTGGATGATATCCAGATCTGCAAGACAGAAAAGGGCTGCTAGAGAAAGGAATAGGAAAGAACAAGAGATAAGCTGGTCAGATGGCAGCGAAATCGAACCTAATAAGAGGAAAAAATCAAGACACAGTCCTCAGAAGCAGACCCAGCATGATCAAACAAATGACTGGAAGGTAGTGATTGAGTTTAATCAAGACGGAGGGCATTACCACCCAATAAAGCTTACTAAAGCAATCGAAGAGGAGATTGGTAAAATCAAGGTCGCGAAGTTTATGAAAAATAAACGAGTAATGATACATGCAAACAGTAAAGCAACAGGAGAAAATTCTCGGTATGTCTACCTTGCTTGGAGAGAGAATGAAGGCTCACGTACCCGGGGCTTTAGCAAGTGTTCGAGGTGTCATTACTGGAATACCATTAAGTATGACTATGGAAGACATCAAAAAAGAAATAAAGGAGGTAAATTGATTGAGGCCTCAAGAATAAAAAATAAAAGGGATGGGGTACTGAAAGATACCACGGCTGTGATACTTCAGTTTGAGAAAGCTCTCCCCAGATCAGTGCAAATGGGTTACATAAATTTCAATGTAAGGGAGTATATCCCAAAACCCCTCAGGTGCTTTGCTTGTCAAAGAATGGGGCACATTGCCAAACACTGTAATGGAAAACTTAGATGTACAAGATGTGGAGGACAGCATGAGTATGGAAAAAGACGCTAAAGTTAAATGTTGTAATTGTGGTGGAGATCACAGTGCAGCATATGAAGGATGTGTGGTGCAAAAAGAAGCCAGAGAAGCTCAGAGGGTTAAGATAACGGAAAAGGTATCATATGCAGAAGCACTCAAGAAAGTCAGAGTGGAGGGAACTCACCAAGTCATTGTAAGTGAGCAAGCTCAAAGAAAAGTACTGCAAGATAAAGTCCATACAAGAGAAAACCAGGTGCAGAACCCTGTACAGAGTGTCATCAGTCACAAATGTAAGACTGGAGAAAACACCATAGTTGTCAACAAAATTCAGTTGTGGCCTTTATCTGCCATACCATTAATGTAGCCACTCAAATGACGAGGAAAAGTGATAAAATCAAAACTATTGTAGAGGCAGCAGAAAAGTTCCTTGAAATGAAAGATCTAAAAGCTGACCAAATCCATGCACTACTGTCAACTGCTGAATCAGTTGGAAATATACAAACTGTCAGTTAAAACATTAATTATGGTCCTCCTTATTCTTCAGTGGAATGCAAGGAGTCTTGTAGCTAATGGTCAAGAACTCAAAAAATATATTTACTCTCTAGAAACTGTCCCAGATGTTATATGTATTCAGGAAACCTGGCTGGGACCTCATTTAGATTTTATAATCCCTGGATTCAGTTCAGTTAGGCATGATAGAGCCAATAATCAGAATGGTGGAGGGTGTGCTACATTTATTAAAGATGGGCTAGCTTATAGAGAGATTGCTTCACCTAATGATATTGAGTGTGTCATTCTTGAGATATGTAGTGGAAGAATTGAGGGAAATATTAAGGTAATAAATTTCTATAATCCATGTAAAAATCTGGATGTTGAAGTGTTAAAAGAAGTGGCTGGAAGTCCACACAGAGGAGAAATATGGTGTGGAGATTTCAGTGCACATAATACTTTATGGGGCAGCAATCACACAGACAGTAATGGCTCTATAATAGAAGACATTTTAGATGAAAGATCACTTGTATGTCTTAATGATGGAAAAGGGACAAGAGTTGACATAAATAGAGGTACATTTTCATGTATAGATCTCACGCTAGTGTCTGACTCTTTAGTTAATGCTTGTGAGTGGAATGTTAGGAATGACTCTCTGGTAGGTAGTGATCATTTTCCAATATTGATTAGAATGAATAAAGAGGTATCTAAACAAGATGGTTGCACTTTCACAAGATGGTGCTTTGATAAAGCTGACTGGAAGAAATTTAAACATCGTTGTGAAGCCTCAGTCAGCTCTATTAATATTGAAGGAGATATTGAGGACTGTGTAAAAAGGTAACAGATCATATTCTAGATGCTGCAAATCTGACTGTTGCTAAGAAAACAACAGGGAGTGGGAGAAGGGTAGTTCCTTGGTGGAATGAGGAATGCAGTAAAGCCATTAAAGAGAGAAACAGGGCTTTTAGAAAGCTAATGAAAAACATGATACAAGAGAATCTTATAGAGTTCAAAAGAAAAAGGGCACTTGCTCGAAAAACAATTAAAGACGCAAAGAAGAGATCATGGAGAGATTTCTGTTCCACCATTGGCAGAGAAACAAAACTAGCTCATGTTTGGTCTATGTTTAGACAAATGAAAGGTAATAGAAAATCAGGTAAAACTCCAGCTTTGATTAATGAGGATGAATTGGTAACATCAGACAAAGAAAAAGCAGAGTTACTTGGGAAAACATTTATTACTATTCATAGTGGTGATCACCTTGATGATTTACACAGGAAAAAGAGAGAGCAGGTTCTTAGGGAACATAAAAACATCCGGGAAAAAAAAGAGAATTGTAATTCAACATTAGATATGGAGTTCACAATGAAAGAACTTAAAACAGCCTTACAAGGCACAGGAAATACGGCTCCAGGACAGGATCAGCTTTGTTATGCAATGTTCCGACAGCTTCCTGAAGTAACGTTACATATAATATTGAATCTTTTTAATAAAATATGGAGAGAGGGACAGATACCCACGAGCTGGAAAGAGGCAGTAATTCTGCCATTCAGCAAACCGGAGAAAGATCCTGGAAACCCAAACAATTACAGACCTATTGCGTTAACATCTCACTTGTGCAAATGGATGGAGAAAGTCACTGTAAATAGATTAACGTTTTTTTTGGAGCAGAAAGGGCTGCTACATGATAATTAGTGTGGTTTCAGAAAAGGGCGCTCAACAGTGGATGCCTTAGTAAGAGTGAGTAATGAAATTGAAAAGACTTTTAAAATGAATGAGGTAATGGTTATTATGTTTTTTGATATTGAGAAGGCTTATGATTCAATGTGGAGAGACGGTCTTCTCATAAAACTGAATCAAATGGGTATTGGTGGAAGAGTTTTCAATTGGATAATGAATTTTTTAACAGGCAGGAAAATCAAAGTTAAAGTAGGAACAGCATTATCTCAGGATTTAGAGGTAGAAAATGGTGTTCCCCAGGGAAGTGCCATTAGTCCACTTTTGTTCAATGTCATGATTAATGATATTTTTTCAAAACTAAATGGGAGTATTAATCCAGCTCTTTATGCTGATGATGGCACCATATGGATGACTCATGTTATCAGAAATATTACAAGCGCTATACAGGAAGTGGAGAGGTGGTCATACGAGTGGGGGTTCAAAATTTCAGTCAGTAAATCCTGCTACATGATAATAACAAATAAACGAAAGGTTAATAAAGTAAACTTAACACTGTATGGTCAACCACTGCAGAAAGTATCTGAGTTTAAATACCTTGGCCTTTGGTTGGACAATAAATACACATGGAAAACCCATATCCAATATTTAGAAACAAAATGTAAAAAAGTAATAAATCTTTTATGAGCTGTTGCTGGATGCAACTGGGGGGCAGACAAACAAGCTCTAATGGACATATATAAAGCACTGATGAGGTCAGCAATAGACTATGGCTGTATAATATATGGAGCAGCAGCAAAAACTACTCTTCAAAAAATAGACAGATTACAATACAGGGCTTTAAGAATATGCACGGGACTCATGAAAACAACACCAATTAATGCAGTCCTAATAGAGGCTGGAGAAACATCATTGGAGATAAGGAGGGACAAATTTCAATAACATACTGGGTTAAACTGAAAGGAAATGGTGATGAAAACCCCTCAACTAATACATTAAAACCGTGTTGGGAATACGCTACATTTCAGAGGAGAGGCTTTGGATGGGAAATAGGAGATAAGGTGAAACAGTTTGGCATGGAGAACCTGGAGTTTAAAAAAACTTATCCTATAAGTAATGTTCCTCCATGGATCTACCCAGAAACAAAAGTTGACATGAGCATTCTAGAAAAGAAGAAAATGGCGCTTGACAGAAACAAGAGTTAAAACAAATGTATATCTCTGACAAAACTATTACAGCTACCTAAAAATATTCACAGATGGCTCTAAAAACGAACATGAATGTGTGGGTATTGGTGTTTTTATTCCAGAATTCAACGTACATATCTCCAAGAGAATCTCAAATCAACTGTCAGTTTACACAGCAGAGGTGGTGGCTGTCATTGTTTGTCTGCAGTGGGTGGAGGAGGTCAGACCAGATCGGGCGGTGGTGTGCACGGATTCAGCAGCAACTTTAGAAAGTGTACAGTCAACTAAATCAGACAGAGAAGATTTACTAATAGAAATACAACATAGCCTACTAAGACTTCACCGGGGTGGTGTGGATGTACAGTTCTGCTGGGTACCAGCACATGAGGGGGTGAAAGGGAATGAGATGGCTGACAAATTAGCAAAAGCATCACTAAGAAAAGAAATTACAACACCTATTCAGTTAGGTAAAGGAGAAGGGAAAACAATAATCAAGAAAAAAAGAATGGAAAAATGGCAGGAAAAGTGGGATGAGGATCAGAAAGGAAGAGGATTTCATAAAATACAAAAATCAGTAATAACTAAGATCTGCAGAGAGAGGAACAGGAGGGAGGAAATCCTCATTTCACGTCTTAGAGTAGGACATACCGGACTGAACGACACCATGTATTTACTGGGGAAAAGGATAGATTGTGTGATATGTGCAGAGTAAAGGAAAATGTAGAACATGTGCTGTTACAATGTATGAAGTATAAATTAAAAAGGAAAACATTTGAAGAAAAAATTAAAGAGACAGGTAGGGAGTGGAGTCTAAATGGAATTCTGGGAACAGAAGGAGAGGGAGAAGAGATAAAAAAAGGGGAGGAGGGCACTGCTTGTGTTCCTAAGGGACACAGGGATGGCAGCTAAAATATAAAAATAGGTAAGTGACATAATGATGCACACTCTTATACAGTAAGTGGCGGTATGCACCTAAAAGTTGTTTGCGACCCGCCATTAAAATAAGAGAAGAAGAAGAAGAAGATGCTCAGGTCCTTTGTCACTGCCCAGCACCAGGAAGCACGGCGGTAAGAAAAGAAAAACACAATTAAATACAAATGAACTCATGATATACAATCTTTAAATAAAGAGTTAACTCAAAACCATAACAATGTGTTTGTGTGTGTGTGTTTCTGTAAACTATATGGGGAAAAATAGCACAGGAAACTTGTTGATGTTAAATGTAGCTCAGTGTGTGTATCCACCTGGCTAACATGCGGTATGTGGAGTGAGTGATGGTGTGGTGTGCTGTTGTGATGGGTTACTAGGGGCAGGGTAAACTGCCACATTAGCCTACTATCTAAAATAAATTTAGAAAACGTTCAACACGGTAGCCGGTGGAATACCAACCTAGCATTAGAATAGTCTACAGCATTCACTTTTATCAATTGTTGTAGGCCTAATATAAATTTTAACCTTACATTCAAGAACAGCTTAAAGATTATACTCTAATTACCTAGATCGACAGCATTAATTCTAACGCCAACTGATTCATTGATTGACATTCATGACTGAAGTGGTCAGAGTGCGCCTCAGTGAGCTAGCTAGAAGCTATGACACCACACAGATTTCCAAGTATTGGCTAGCTAGCGAACCGCGTCTGTAGACCTAGCATACTTTAAGCATAGAAAACACTTTATTTATGATCAGGCTTAACGTTACTTAGATGGGAAGACTGAAGGCTTTGACCTTCATTCATTTCTAAACTATCAGTCTGTTCCGAGCTGAAGAGATTTAGCTATAGGCAATTGTAATTGCTTTCCCATTAAACAAAACAAAACAAAACAAAAAAACAAGATCCCTTTAATTATACCGCTAACCCCTCCACAACACAATAAATGTTGACCCTACGTCTTATAAGAGATATGTATATATTTTTTTATTTACATTGGTTTCTTGGTGGATGAATGTTAAACAAGGATCCTCATCAAACAAATTGACAGCCAGAGAGTCAAAAGTTATCTCAAAGAGTTGACAGTGTGGCAATAATCCAATCAGAGGAAAGAAGAATCGCATCACAATGGAGGACTCTATGATTTTTTATAACAACCAGCTACAGTAGCACCAATCAGAGACACATTGTAATGTTTCTTTTTTCCCCTCAAAGATTCTAGATCTTCTGCTTCAGTAGTGTATGAAGGGAGGGGGGCAGGTTGTGTTGTAAAGGCTAGCCTACACTAAAGCCATAACAAAGTGACATGGTTAGCTAGCTGCAGCAACTTTTAATGATATCTAGCAAATGGTCAACATAGTTAACATAACATTACTTCAAGCACAGTTATTTTTGCAGCGGCGCTGAGAATTCAGCAGTGGCGGTGCACCGCTATGGAATGTACATAGGGGAAACGCTCTGAAGAAGCTGCTGGGGGCGAACCCCGCATGGGCACACTGATCTGGAATAAGCATTTTTGCACTGGCTGCAGATGTGAAGAAAACTGCAACTGGGGTAAGTGCATACATTTTTGTTGAAATTGTTACAGGTGGGTTGGTTGTTAAATAAGTGCACCTTGCGGCCACGGCTTTCAGTTTTAAGTCTTGCAAAGGGAGTTGGATCATTTGAAGCTTAGAAGACTGAAGACTCCCTGCTCTTGGGGAAAAATGGAACCAGAGGGCAAAGAGAAGCTGCAAGTGGTGCATGACATGGCTTGCGAGCTGCCTGCTAACATGACCAACAGTTCAGTGTCCAAGACGGCCCAGTTCAAGCAGATGTTAGATTGAGATATGTACAGTGCTGTTTTGCCGGAAAAACTTTTTTGCTATTGGTAGAAAATGCTTTTATCATGCCTCAAGTTAAGGTCACCAGGGCTAAATATGTGTCTAGTTCTTATCTACGCTCTGGGTAAACAGAGCATTTGACATCATGATAGATACCAAAAGCCACCACAAATTCACCAAGAGACATATTTCTTGTCAGTCTGGGATCTGCGGTTTTGGTTACGGCTGACATATTTTCTCCAGTAGCCACTTTGTTTCCACACTCCGGAGAAGGGAGTATTAAACTAATGACATTAATGTCTTTACCCTGCAGGATTTTAGACCATAAAAGAGGTGTTTTGTTGGCACCAAAAGGAACATACAGTCTACCTAGCTCGGGAGCAGCGAGAGATGAGGCCAGGGAATGCTATGGCATGACTGGGGCACTTGCAGTGGAAGTGGATGGCTGAGGTGCAGGTGCTGGATCAAACAGAGGGATCTGCAAAGCTGTAAATGTTGACAAGGAAGAAGAGGCTTGAGAATTTTCCAGGGACTGGAGGCGAGCATCGATGGTTTGGATTGAATTAGCCAGAGACTGGAGAGTTGAAGTGAGGGCATTTACTGAGATGTGCGAGACAGTATTTGCTTGGTTGGAATGAGCCAAGCTGTTAAAAGCGATGTTAGGCTTGGCTTGAAGAGCTGAATGATTATTTTTCTTTGCGGGTTTCTGACCTGTAGTTGTTGCAGTGCAAGGGGTTTCGTGGGGCTCATCCCAGCCAAATTCTGTGGTTGAGAGACCTCCAAGCTTTTAACAGTTCCACAATCTCTGCGCTTGCGTCTTCATGACAGGCAGCTATTCACGCACTACGCCAGGTAGACTGTGTAGAAAATTGCTCTAGTAAGTCAGCCTCAAACAGTTCAGCTTCAGAGTCTGACATCATGAAACAAGATGACAGCTTGAAAATTAACAGCTACACCAAATGTATACTCGCCATAAATGACCCGCAGTGACAGATGTACGCACGGCAGCAGCATGAAAGGACGGTAGGCAGAAAAAGAGCCATATTTAAAATGAGGAGCAGTGAGATGATAGGCAGACCCACTATAACTCAGTTCATTACACAAGAGAAAAAAAAAATCTGGAGGACTATCAACGTATATCCATAAGGACTATAATTATATGCTGAGAGATGATCTATCAGTGCTCTTACAAGATCTAGATATTGAATCCTTTTTTATTGAAATAACTTTATCTAATAATAACAAAAAAGTGATTGTAGGCTGTGTTTATCGACCACCTAATGGAGTTATTGACAGCTTTAATCACAAGATAACAGATACACTGGAACAAATAACCAAAGAAGGCAAGATGTGTTATATTCTTGGTGACTTTAACATCAACCTTTTCAAGAGCCAAACACTAACACACAAACAATATGTATTCTAATTATTTTTTATCAAATTATCTAAAAACCCACGAGAGTAACTGATAGATCTGTCACACTAAGAGATAATATATTAACAAATTCCTTAAATAAAGTGTTACATTCTGGTATAATATACTCTGACATTTCAGATGATTTTCCAATTTTCCAACTCACCTTGACTGAGGACAAGAAGGAAAAACAACCTGAAGACAAAATAACATACCGAATATACAATGGAAAAAAATATGAATAATTTAAAAAAAAACAAAAAAACTGGTGAACTCTCCTGGAAGAATGTATATAAAGAGCCTGACCCAAACTGTGCTTATCAACTTTTCATGGAAATTTTCAATTCAGCTTTCAATAAATGTTCTCTGCAAAAAAAATCCAAAAGGCAGGACTTTTGCAAGCCATGGTTCACCCCAGGGCTCCAAAAGTCCTCAAAGGGAAAAAACAAAACTATATTTGTTTGAAGTTTTTCCTTATCCGCTGAGAGGGTCTTAAGGACAGAGGGATGTATGCTGTAAAGC
>JAPZEB010057343.1:0-10287 GCA_029783705.1 Chaetodon striatus
TGTTATTGTGTGACTTTGGGGCTTAAAAACGTCAGTTCAGATTCATTACAGTCACTCAATAACAGACATACCAGCTGATCAAAGCAGCAGTAGACCAGCAGCTCCTGTGTTCAGTGAGCTAAAATTATTGTTTTTCTCAATGGAGTCTGGCTTTGACGAGAGCATAGATGGGGAACTGAAGGTGTTATCTGCTTCCCGGTCAGAACAGGCTGTCTGACAGAAAGGTAAAGCTGTGAAAATACTCTCCATATAACAAACTTAAACTGATATTGATCTTTTCAGGTGGCTAAAATACATTTTGTTGCTGACCCCTCCACAGCAGTACATCACTTAGCTTCCATGTCTGACTCCAGCCTGCTTCTCCAAACTGGAGGCTGACTGCTGTATGGAATAAACTGACCATGGATAAATACCTCACACAACCCCACTTCAAAAAGTCTGTACTATCCCTTTATAGTACTTAAAGTAAAAGTTCAATATTTACCTCTGAGATGGAGGAAAATGGAAAAACTCAGATCAAGCACAAGAACCTCAAATTCATACTTAGTGCTTGATTAAGTTCTCAGTAACACTCCTCCACTGTAAAACACTAAATATGATCAATCTGCTACAACAAATAAATTAAATGACTTTTGTTTCTTTGATCAAAGTTTGAGCACAGAAACATCCAAAACAGTCTCAACACACAGTTTGACATTTTTCATGTTTTATTCAAAGGTTTGAACAGAAATGATGAAGCTCTGCCTGAAATTACATGATACCTGCAAGAGCATCATCAGGGAACAACATAAACATACATGAGCTTCTAATATGACAGTCAACAACAGTAAACACTCAGTGTCCAGTTTATTAGGTACAGCCAGCTGAAACTAATGCAGTCTAATACAACAGTCCTGTAATCAATCCTCCTTCATGAAGGTTATAATGTTCACTTTGTGTTGACACTGTTGCAGAAAGGTGTTTCTGTTATTCAGCCTGCACTCACTGATAGAAATGGGCTGGACAAAATAATAGAAACACCTGTCAGTGTGATGTGACACAATTCAACAGCAGCACAGCCTCCAAAATGATCCTGAAGTTGAATCAACACCTCTCTAAATCAGCTTCAACACAAACTGAACATTATAACCTTCATGAAGGAGCATTTACTGCAGGACTGTTGTATCAGACTGCATTAGTTTGAGTGTACCTAATTAAGTGGACACTGAGTGTATAGTTCAGTGTGTAACTGTAACTGACAGACTCTGGCTCAGCACCTTAACAAATAAAAAGAAGCAGGACATGTTTGTCCCAATGATCCATATCAAAATAAACAATAAGCAACCTCAATAACTCCCGTCACATGTAATATTATAAAACCCTGGATGATATTAAGTAGTGACATTTTTTTAACATTTAATGCCAACAGTTTTTTTTTAATTATTGATTAATGATTTAAAATAATGATTTGTGTCAAGTTAAAGTTTGATGTTTAAGAAAAAGTATAGTAAAAAAATATGGTTCAAGTTTGATTGCTAAAGTATGCTTGTAAGTATTGTTAAGATCAGGCTAAATAAACATTCTGCACTCTGTCTGGATGGATGTAAGTGTTTTATGATTGGTGTAATTGTGTGTAGGATGCAGGTATTTTGTGCTGGAAGCAGAAAGTAAGTGGTAATCAGACTGTAATTGAATATAAAGTACATACAATGCTTTTATCCAAAGCACTGTGCAGTTGCCTTTACAGCTTTACATTTACAATCCAGATTTGGTAAGAATCTGTAAAGTGCTGCCCCGACCTCCAAAACTTTACTTTTTATCTTTCTCACATCCATAACCATCACCATAACTACAACCAAACACAACACCTGATTCAAACCTTAAACCTGTCTCCAGGTCTCAACTCTCAAACTGGACTTTTAACAAGCTGAGGACAGAAGACAAAATGTCATCACTCTCTTGGTCTAAAACTCAAACTGGTCCTCACTAAAAAAGAAGTACAGAAGACTGCAGAAGACTTTAAAGTTGATCTTGATTGTTTCTCGATGAACCTGGATGAAGGAAAACAAAATGACATAAATGAAATTGTTCTGATCAGACTGCACAATTTTTACTAACACCCTGTTCGTACCAGACTGGTGTTACCAGGGAACGTCACGTAATTTACAAAGTATATCGTGTTTCTGCAGCACATTCGCACTGGATAAATGAAGCCTATGATTTACTTGAATTTTCTAACATTATCTTCTGGATAAGAGTTTCTGCCTGACAACATGATGGTTGATATACAACCCCAAATCACAGAGGTACTGATTTGCACTGGAGTAATATTAACTGTGTTTGGTAATTGGTGGTTGTACTTTACAAATTAAAGACATGGCAGATTCACAGAGGATTAAAATCACAGGCAATAACAACAATAGGGCTAATGATTCCCTTTTACCAGTTTTATCTGGGTGGCACACTCACAAACAAGAGTTCACAAACATGACATTCAGTTCCTGAGTTTAGATCCTCAGTTTCCAAAGTTTCTGTAAGGTTTTGGAGGAACAGTGTCTCTTTCAGCCAGGAATTAACCCCTGACCGGAGTGTGAACTGTTTGCTTTGTTCCTGTTTATTCCAGCAGAGGAACAACTTTGACCCATCATGTCTCAAACTGATCATTACTGCTTTATTTCATCCTGTAGGGACTATAATGACTCCCTCTTTACTCTCGCCAACAAGACATCAGAGTTTTTAACACTGTCTCTGCATCAGATTGTGATTCAAGACTCTTGGTGTCACATTTGTCACTCTGTATGGTCACACACCTGCCTACATGAAATCACCCTCTGAGGTGCTTTATTTTGGCTGTGGAGCAACTGGCAAAGCGACTGCCTCTCTGTGTGGTTCACCAGTTGCTCCACACCGAAACAAAGCAATCCAGAGGGTCATTTCCACAGCCCAAAAGGTCATCAGCTGCCCTCTTCCCTTCTTTGAGGACATGTACAGAACTCAGGAGACACTCCACTGGTGAACAGACAGGATGCTTATATTAATTAGAGTTATCACTCCCACAGCTGTATGCCTCCGCACATGAGTCAAGTGTCTCTTGGAGTTTACATCCCTGTCTGTGAAAACATGGAGGCTTCACACACAGAAGATCTATACAAGCAGCACAGTTTCAAGATCAGTGTCACCAATTCAGTATCTGTTCAGTACTTGAATGTGCTGTTTTGAACACTGCAGTGAGCAATAGTCCAAACAGCAGCAGCCTGAGAGAGTTGCCAGAAGAACTCAAAGTGACAGACTCTTACACGTCATCAAGGTGAACAGCTTCACCTTGCTGGCTATGTGACGCAGTGGACACACTTGTGTTGTCTAGTTTTTGTTTATAATTTTGTGTTCAGAATCATGACACGAGACAGTTACAGTATCTGCTGTGTAACTGTCTGTACATTATAGATACACTGATACATTGCAATATTTAAACTTACCTTTATTACAGCAATTTCCAGACTGAGTTAAACGAACACCTACAGAAACAAAGATTTTCCGACAACTCCCACAGCAACTACGATCATCACTTTTCTGAACGTCTGATCTGAAACACACAACAAGAAGGTTTGTGTTATGACTACTGTGGAAGTCTCTAACTCTGCTGCTCCACTTGGGAAGTTTGTTTGTCAAATACGTCTGTTGAATATGTTGAAATTAGACACATTCACAGTAATTGTTCCATTAAAGTTAACAACATGTCCCACCTCAGTGATAAAATTCAAAATTAGGCTCAAAAGCCTTTAGGTTGTACTTTATTTTGACACACTCGTGGCCTCTCTGATGAACATTTCACACTAATGAACACACATTTCCTAAATTAACTGTGAGTCTACAGAAATCAGACAAAATGAAGGACGGAGGAACAAAATCAATCTGTGTAAAATCTGTTCATTTAGTTATTTCAGTCAATATGACAAATGAAAAATCTAATTAAGTGTTTTGTTCCTTCACAAAAGGAAAATGTTTTCCTGTGTTGGTTGAGAAGCTGGTGATCGAACGAAACCAAAAAGTAATTCTTAATTCTTTTTTCCCCTGGATTTCTTCGTCTCCTCACTGTGCACATATTCAGAGAGTCGTGATGTGTGAACAAGTGCAGGTTAAATTTATTTGTTTTGCAGATCATCCACTTTAAGATGGAAATAGAAATATGTACGACACCACAGGATTAAATTTAGCATAGATGCTTAAAGGCACTTGTACGCTGTCTGGTGCTGAACACAAGCAAACAGGAAATAGTGTGGCGGCTGTCAACCTTTTGAATATTTATTTTTTTCTTTTTAGGTTGGCAATTAGCAAAACAACTCAGCCCAAATTTGTTTGTGTATAAACTTCAAGCTGATCAGAGCTGATCAGATCAATGGATGAGAGGAGCAGCTGTTTGTGAGTGGAAGCAAACTTTTAGACCCTGCACAATTAATGTTTACATTTCACTTTCACTGCTGCTCTGTTTGTGCCCAGAGAGTATGGAGCAAACAGTAACTGTGTATTTATATTCCAGCAGCGCACTTAATTACTGATCCAGCTCAGAAAATAGAAAATCAAAACATGGCAACAGATGTTTGAATCGTGGCAGGCCGCCACAAATAAATGAATAAGAGGAAACCCTGTTGTTATTACTCCTCGTTGGTTCTAGCACACCACTTGACAATGCTTGAAAACAGCATGACAACAGCATTGGTCCTGCCCATGGCTCTGATTGATAGTCTTTAGTCGTCCCGCATTGTTTCATGTTATGACACAAAACAAGAATCAGTCAACTCGACCTCAGTGGAGTGGGCGTGTTCAAAGGTCTGGAGCCAGGCAAGCACTGTATAGATTTAAAACATCGTATATCTTTAAAGGTCAAAGATTTGCACTGGCCACGGGTAAATTAAAACTAGGTTTGTTATTTAATAAATATCTGTTCACTTTGCTCTGCGTACTGAACAAATCTGTCCAAATGTATTCATCCTAACATCATGTTGTGGGTCACTAAAGAGGTGCTTTAAAAAAAGACAGCATATTGTGGTGGTGACAACACTGGTCGAGTCACTTATATTTATATAGCCCAATATCACAAATTTCCCTCGAGTGGTTTTGGGGTTTAAGGTGGAAAAGAAAACCTCTCCAATACCAGTGTTCATGAGCTCAGACTCAGAGTCTACAGCCATGCCAGTGGCTCTGTGAGGCTGTAACACAGGCAGTTCACACTGGTCTCAGACTTTAGATACGGGACAGACTATACACAAGATGTGTGTGTCTTTTATCTTCTCTATATAACCATGAAATTATGATACAAGTCAAAACTATCATTTATGTAAACATGCAGATGTTACTGTCTGTGTATGAGGGTGACATGATGGTAGAGTTGACATACCTGAGCTGTGTGCTCCACTGTTCCCTGATGGAAATGAAAACAGACGACATTAGTCATTAACACATGAGGACATATTCTTGCATACCTTACATTAATTAAATGTAACTGTTATAATTTAAATCAAAATCAACAACTTTCAAAAACACTGAAGAGATCTCAGAACCAAAATTTCACATTACACGTTTTAAGTAAATAAAAAAAAATATTGAAAAACTTGAGTTTTGTTTTAAAGTGCTGTACATTCAACGTACCAACCAGAGATCAGGATCTGAATGAGAGAAAGTTTTATTGCCAAGATGGTTTTGCACATAAAAGGCATCAGTCTCTGTGTTTTGTTGCATTGTGTAGTGTGTTTACTGTCCTGAGACAAACAGCCTATTTACACTCAGTATTTCAGCTGCATCCAGCTGTTAGGAAGCTGCTGCATAATGTGATGAACTGTGCAGTGTAACATTTACATGTTTTTCAATTCCTTCAGTAAATCTTCAAAAAAAAAAACTGAGCAAAGCAGTGAAGTGATTCTGAGGTCCCCAAACAGGACACACTCCTCTCCCTGGCTGTGTACTGAGACCCTATTCATGAAAAGAGACGACCCTGGTGACACCCACTGAAAATGTGTTTGACTTCCTGCCAAGGACACGGTCACACAGCTCTCACTCAGGTTACATGAGGACGGGTGAATGTAAACCTTCACCAAGTCCACAAAGCACATCTAAACTGGACGGGCAAACTCCCACAACTCCTCCAGTAACCCTGCAAGGGTGAGGAACTGGTCCAGTGTTTAACTGCCAGGATGCAAATCTGCTTTGCTCCTCCTGGATCTGAGGTTCAACAATCCAGCTTTGGACCTGAATCGATCAACAACACGACTACACACCAACATGAACTGGTTTTCAGCTGAAAAGAAATGGTTTGAGGGTTTAGTTAGTCTCAGGCTCTGTTTACGATATCCACACTCTAAGAGAACCCACACACACAGACTGAGGGACAGTTTCAGATTTCTCCAAATACATTTGCAAATAATACAGTCTTATACAATTCTTCTTTTTTAGCTGACAAAATAAAACAGTGGAATTTATATTTGGAAAATTTTAAGAGTATGATGATTTATTTTACTGTGAAACAACAGATGGGGTCATTATTTATGATTTGAATTAATCCTTCATCCTAAAATCTATTCAAAAGATTTCTCACCAGCTTCTGTTGGTTTAATCAGAATTACTTAAAATATAAAATGATAATTCATATTTGAAACTTTTAACTACATGAGAACCAAGTTACACGTAATTTTTTACTGTGCATGTATTTTCTATACCTTATTTTTAACTTATGGCAATTTATTTACTTTATTAAAATAAAGATAAAAAGATTAGAAGAAACTAATTTCATATAATAATATGTTATGGGTAAATGTAGCAGAACAAATTATATTGTTATTGTTATTGTTATTAGTATTATCATAAAGTGTTTACTGTGCAGAGTAGAGGGGTTATTGTTTGTTTGTTTGGTTGTTGTTTCATTCACTGGAGAAGAATATAAAGGTGAAATGATTTACACTCAGTTCTTCTGCTGTCTGAATCTCACATCTGACTGTAAATGTTTACTTTGAGTCCAAACCTGAAGCTGCATTTTAGTTTAGTTCTGCTTTGAATCAACCAACTCTCTGCTGCTCTGAATGAAGACAGTGTTAAGAAGCTACATGTGAGTTATCTGAGATCCTCGCTGCAGTGCACTGTGTACTAATTACAAGTTTACATCATCTATTAAAACATCACATTATTACCAGGAACTATCACTGTGTGTATTTACAGTTAAAGGTTGGTCCTAGTTTTTAGTTTGAGTTCAGTTTCTAGTGAAGAAATAAAATAATAAAATCATCAATAACTAAAATCATATCTACATCTTTGAGTGTGCGTCTGTTGTTTGTTCTGTGATTCATGTGAGAGACTGAAACACTGCACTTTGTGACAATGATGAATGAAGCACTCCCTCTATCATATCATCTATATTTCACTTACACACTGTTTCATTCATTTATCACATCCTTCTTATCTTTTCACTGCTGGAACAAAATCCTCACTGATTTCAGTCTCTAAATCAGTGTGTGATGTTTTCATGTTGATCATCAGGATCAGGTTGTGACAGCTGTTTAGAAATCTGTTACTGGGTTTGTCTGAAGTATTTACTAAATTATCAGTAACATCTAATTACTTTCAGACCAGTGATTTACTGAACCAGGCTGCACTGTTCAACCTTAAGTCATGTCTGAGCTCTTGGTCATGTGTTTACTGCTGTCCAATCAGAAAGACATCAACAACACAAACATGTCAATTATTTCAGCATCACCAGCTGCAGCAAAACTTACAAGAAATACATTTTGGAAATATGAAACAAAGATACTAACACTCTGTGAAAGTACAGAAGGTTTCACTGTGTTTGTGTCTTTCTAGATGAATGTATTCAGGAATGTTTTAGTTTAGGAATAATATGTATTATGTAGTTTAGAGTTAAAGGGAAATCTGCTGCCTGACAGACTAAACTGAGCTGGTAAGTGTAACATTATTGTTGTCAGAACTTTTAGTGATAAATCATTTTGTAAAATGTCATTTAACTGCACTTATATTGATTCACATCCATGTCTTTAACATCTGATGTATATTGAGTCAGAGTTCAACTCTGTGCTGATGTTTGTTGATTCATGTTTTCATCATCACACTTTGACAAGTGGAGCTTGAACACTAGAAGTCATGTGACACCAGTGTCATGTCAGATCATTCTCTATTAGCTCTTCTACTCACTCTGAGCAGCTCACAGATTGTGTTTTCTCTGGAGAACAATCAGCTCCTCCACACTTACATGGACTAGTTAGGATGTGCTCATATTGCTAACAACAACAATCACAAAGCTTTTCATTCCCAAAGCATTATGGGAATTAGAGCAGACAACAGTACAGGCCTTGTTTAGTTCATGTTGTGGTCTCAACTGTAAAGTAGAAACAGACTGTAGAGAAAAGGAGGAGAGAATCAGAGCTGACCTTCAGTCTGTGCATGACACTGAAGAAGGGAAGACAATGACATGTGTCTTCTTCTATGGTGTCATATGGAAGAGTTTGTGTTCTCATACTATGAGTGTGACGCTGCACAACACTTGTCAATGTTCATCATTTGTGTCCTCAAGTCTTTCCTGTGAAACATGTTTACAGACAGTAAATGTAACACTGTGAATGTGACTGCACATCATGTACAGCACATATAGTATTAGTGTAGAATCACAGCTGTAGATGGTCACAATGATTCATGATGTTCATGCTCCTAAAAGGTGAATTCAGACTCAACACAAAGTTCAGTTTTGTCTCCATTTCATCTGTGAATCTGACTGTTGGAGTGTTTTTACACTTTGTGTTTATTCAGCACTAAAATACTGACCACACAGACGTTAGCTACAGCTGGCTGAGAATGTTCACACTGACTGTGTGTGTGTGTGTAACAGGTCAGACTGAAGTAGAAATGTGTTATAAAACACAAGTTCCTTCTGTTATTTCCCTCCAGACTCTGATTCTTCCTCTGATCTCTGTACATTAATGAAGTGGAGTCTCACAGTCTCAGTGTAAGAGGGAAGTTTTCATCAAGTTTGAAACATTTTTTACTTGTGAGGATATCTTCAGCACAATTTTTGACATATGATAACATAAACAGTCAAAAATATATATTATATATTGAATATAAAAGTCTCACCATTGACAAACACATGGGTGTGGTCAGAAATCTGATGGCAGATCTCCTCCTGTGTGACCACACAGCTGTAGTTGTCCGTCTTGGTCACAGTAGTTTGGAGGATGATGTCTCCTTTGTGTGTGACCTGAGGTTCTTCAGCAGGAAGTTTGTTCCCAGCACTGTCCTTCAACTCTACTTTAGGTTTTGGAGAAGCACCTTGAACTTCACACTGCACAAGCACTCCACCCATTGTTGAACCAAGTATTTTTAAATGCAGCTTTGGACATGTTCCTGTGAACATACAAACGATCGATTAAAAAGGACAACAGCAGTATCATAAATGAAACATTGCTATATTTATTGCTCATCACACCTCTGCTTGTGTGTGAGGATTAAAGTAAAAACACAGAGTCACAAAAAGTACAACACAGGGCTCAAATTCATGAACAACCATTGTTTGATAGATATGTAAAAAAGAAACAAAAAAAATCTTCTATTATTTTATTTCTGCACTATTTCTGACTCATACCATGCTGAGGTAACCCTTAAAAAACTTTGTCTATATATGCTGTGGTATAAAATCATCCTCAAAAGAAATCATGCAAACATCTTGCAATGTGAGTGTGAGTCGTACATATGAAATATGAAATGTGAAACGTGAACTTCTTTTATCTGAGCACTCCTTCTGTTATCAGGGCTTCATTGTGTCAGTGAGAAATCACTCTGCACAGGTGGAAAACTGATCATCACATTTTTAAAAAAAATGTGCATTGGTCAAGTATTTTATTTGTGTAACCCATAAAGTGAGTGCTGAAAACAAAAACAGTCAGCAGTCAAAAACTGGACATTATAAGGGGGCGGTACAGTGGTGTGGTGGTTAGCACTGTCGCCTCACAGCAAGAGTGTTCGACCCCAGGTGTGTGAGCCCCTCTGTTCGGAGTTTGCATGTTCTCCCCAGGTCAGGGTGGGTTCTCTCCGGGTACTCCAGAGATCTTGTGTGATATCATCAACTTTGCAGACAAGTGAAATAGGAATCTGTTTTTGCATTTATGCATTTATTTTATTTTATCTAAAACTGATTCATGTTCACAGACCTGACTGGTTAAGATCAGAGTATAATTCAAACAAACTAGGTCATACAACGAGTGTTCACACTCAGATTTCATCGACTACAGAAAGGCATCTTTCACTGTTTTATGA
>JAPZEB010057344.1:0-10287 GCA_029783705.1 Chaetodon striatus
CATACACACATATTTACATACACACACACACCCATATATATATATATATATATATATATACATACATACACATACATACATACATAATGAAAATAATATATGATAGTAATAGTAGTAAGAGATGTGGGGAATAGAGAACAAAACTTTTTCTATCATTATACATACCACTCCATCTGACGACATACACCCAAACAGTTTCTTACTTCTATACCGAACTATAATCAAATATATCACGTTTGCATGTTCAGTAGCATGCTTTAGTTCTTTACATAAAAGCTCCTTAACCTTCTGTACATTCTGACACATGGAGAAGGGAAAGAGAAAGGAGAATAGAAACTTTAAGCATTAGAACTTAAGAACAGGGATGTATGATGAGTTTTAGCACATTTGTGGATATTAATGTTCAGTCTAATATAGCTTTAAAGTCTGGCTGTGTCTTTTTCATATAGGAGACCCACTTTGACCATATCCTGATAAATTTATCTATTTGCAAGTTAAGTGAAAAGGTAATTTTTTCCATTAAGTATATATCGTTAATTGTGTTAACCCATTCTGTTTTTGTCGGGGGATCGGGATGCAACCAGTGCCTAGTAATGGTTTTCCTGGCCGCTGTTATCATTGCCGAAAACAGATTTTTGTTGGTGTGATTCTTCAGGAGATCCGTGTCACCCGAGAAAGATTTTTGGAAATCTTTTGGGATTTTAAAGTTAAATATTTCTTCTGACGTTTTATGTACCTCTGACCAAAAATGTTTTAATTTTGGACATTTCCACAACACGTGCAGGTGGTTTGCGTCCCGATCCCCACAACCTCTCCAGCATACAGGGTCTTGTCCTGTATAATGAGATGTTAACTTTGGTGTGACAAAGAACCTCATTAGACATTTCCATGCAAATTCTCTCCATGTGTGGGAATTAGTACATTTCCATTGTATTTCACAATAATTCTGCCATTTTTCTCTTGTTATTTCAAATTCAAGTCTGTGGAATATGGTTTTTTAGTCTGAAAAAACTTGTATAATCTTGAGATAGCACCTTTAACAGAGTCCTCTGAAAATGCCCTTAGGACTTCTTTTACTATTGGGTCTTCTAAGTCAATCGGGTGTGTTTTGTTACATTTATCGAAATAATTATGTAACTGTAAGTATCTATAAAAGTCTTGTTGTTCTAGAGAGAATGTTTTTCTTAGAGTCTGGAAGTCTTTTAGTTGCCCCTTACTTGTAAATGAGAGGAACGTAGTGATCCCCCTGTCCATCCATGTTCTAAATCTAAAATCCAGTTGATTAGGGTTAAAGTCTGGGTCATGTGCACACCATCTAGTAATCCATAGTTTGTCCATTAAATTATATTCTACCTTGATTGTATTCCATGTTTTAAGTTGGAATTTTAGCCATGGGTATTTCAATTTATTTATTATTTGATCTAAATCTTTATTACCTAGCACTGCTTGGATTGGGTGGTCTTTAATTAGGTTCTTTTCTATGTCTTTCCATCTTGCGTTGTATTCTTGATTACATAAATTTAGCAGGGGTCTAATTTGGGCTGAGTAAAAATAATCCTTTAAATGTGGTATAGCCATTCCACCTTCTTTTTTAGGGAGTTGCAACGTCTTGAATCGCACTCTTGGTTTTTTGCCTTGCCAGATGAACGTCGAGAGAACTCTATCCCATTCACTATATTGCTTTATATTAATCTCAACTGGAAGAGCCTGAAACAAAAACAAGATTCTAGGGAGGAAATTCATCTTAATAGACTCTATTCTTTGGATAAAACTCATAAATGGGTTAGAATTCCATCTAGCAATATCTGCTTTTAACTTATTTAGAAGTGGATCAAAATTGATTTGTTTGATCGTTGCTATTTCTTTTGGCAGCAATATTCCAAGATATTTTATTGCCTTTTGATCCCACTTTAAATGAAATCCATCCAGAAGGTCTTTTGGTGGGGAATAATTTAGTTTTAGAATTTGGGTTTTTTGAATGTTTAATTTATATCCTGCATATTTACCAACTGTTCTAATAGCATGAATAATTTAGGGAGAGATTTAGAGGGTTCACTCAGGTACGTCAGGACATCATCCGCGTACAGCGCCACCTTGTGTTAATCATTATCTATGTGAATTCCTTTAATGCTGTCTGTTTGCCTTATCCACTGAGCCAATGGCTCAATGAAGAGCGCAAAAAGAACTGGTGACATCCCACAGCCTTGCCTCGTACCCCGTTCCAATTTAACATAGTCAGATAAATATCCGTTTACTTTAACTCGGGTGGTTGGGTTATTATATAGATAGCTAATTCCTTTAATAAAATTTTCTTGGAAACCAAACTTTTCTAAGACCCTGTATAAAAACCTCCAGCTCACCAAATCAAAGGCCTTTTCAGCATCTAAACTGACCAATAAGGCTTGCAATTTATGTTCATGAATGTGGTTTAGTATATGCAGTGAGCGTCGAATATTATCATCTGTTTGTCTTTGTGGAATAAATCTGGTCTGATCTGTGTGGATGAGAATGGGAAGGACTTCTTCGATTCTGCTTGCAAGAATTGATGTGTATAATTTATAATCAACATTGAGAACCGATATTGGTCTGAATGAGCCACAATCTAATTTATCTTTTCCCTCTTTAGGTATGACGTATATGGTAGCATCCTTCCATGTTGGAGGATTTTTCCCTTCTTTTAGAGCATTATTAAATATGTGGAGGAGGCTTGGTGTTAGTTCACTCCTGAAAGTCTTGTACCATTCGGATGAAAACCCGTCTGGTCCTGGAGATTTGTTAGTTTTTAGCTTGGAAATTGCTTTATTTAGTTCTTTCTCTGTTATTTCTGCCACCAAGTTCTTGTTTTGCTCCTCCGTTAAGGTGGGTAGGTTGAGGGAGTTTAGAAATGTTCTAATATTTTGTTCATCTTCTAATTGTGGTTGAGAGTATAATTGATTGTAATATTTTTGGAAGGCTGTTTGTATTTCCTCTCTTTTGTATACTATGGTCTTTGTAGTTGGATCTCTAATTTTGTAAATAGTATTGTCTGATTTCTGTTTTTGAAGCCTCGTAATATTTTTGTTTTACATAAAACATCTTTTTTTGTGTTTCTTGAGTGTAGAGGACATTTATCTCTTTTCGGATTTCCTTTAACCTTGGTGCCACCCTTGAGTCCGAGTCTGTTTTGTGTTTTGTCTCAAGCTCTCCCAGTTCCTTGGTTAGTTTTACTAATCTGTCTTGTCTTTCTCTCTTCTTGTTAGCGCAGTAGGATATTATTTTACCTCTAAGAACAGCTTTTCGCGTATCCCATACAATTTCTGTAGCAACTTCTCCATTATTATTTTCTTTAAAAAAATGTTCTATATCTTCCTTTAATTGTGTTTTAAATTGTGTATTATTAAGGATACTAGAATTTAGTCTCCATAAAGTATTTCCTGGAGTGTTGTTCATTTGTATTGTTAAGAGAACAGGGGCATGGTCGGACAGGTCAATATTGCCAGTCTCACAACTATGTATTCTATGCCGGTCCCTCTTATAAACAAAAAAATAATCAATTCTCGAATATGTGTTGTGCGGATGGGAATAGTGTGTGTAGTCTCGTTCAGTCGGGTGGAAGTCTCTCCAAAGGTCTATCACCCCCAGTTCTGACATAAGGACCTTTAACTTTTTATGAATTGGAGTTAGTGAGGATATTTTTGAGGAGTCGAGCCTAGGATTAATTCGTATGTTCCAGTCCCCTCCGCATATGAGGATACCTGTTGCTTCCGACATCAGGTCGAATATTTTCCTATAGATAGATATATCACTACCTGGTGGAATGTAAACATTCAATATTGTTACTTCAGCGCCCTCTATCTTCCCTGAGACCAGAATGTACCTTCCTTCTTTGTCTTTAATCTCTAAGGTCTTCTCAAAGGGGAGTCTCTGGGATATCAAAATAGCTACTCCTCTTCTATGGCCAGATTTGTATGACGAGTAAAACACTTTTGAAAATCCCATCCTTTCCAATTTTCCATGTTCAGTTGAGGTAAGATGTGTTTCCTGCAATAGTGCAATGTGTATTTTTTCTTTTTTCAATTTACTCAGGGTTAAGGATTCCATTTATATTATAAGAGATAATCTTAAGACATTGATTACCTGTCATATGTTTTTATAATGTTTGTGTCTCCTTTTCCGCTGCAATGTGCCATTTTTAAAACACCATACATCTCTAAAATGCTCCTGAACTTTGAGAACATAACTATGAACAAGTGTAGGAAAAACGTCTTGTAGAAATCCACAAGAAACTCTCACATCTCTAACGGTGATTATTGCTTCCAACAGTGAGGCTCGATCAAATCGAGCCTTTCCAGTGCTTGTGATGTTAAAGCACTCGTAGAGGGGAATTCCTCTCTTCAGTGAAAGAGGGGCCCTAAAAGGTGATGACAAGTCGCTGATTGACCTGTCCGTTGTCTCTGTGTGTCCCAATTACGTTGAGTAAATATCTTTAGGAGTCCTCAGTTTTTGTTTTTAATTCAAAACGAGCCGTTTTTGCAGTCCCATATTTGAAAAAATAAAACTCTAAGGTCTCGTTTGGTTTTTACGTGGTCCAGAAAAACAACTAAATCAAAAATAGTAGGCCAAGCTAAGTCAATTTACTTATCTGGGGGCCGGGGCTTCAGGGGAGCAACATGCGGTTACTTGGTGGGGTGTGTGTTTCGTCTGAATCCCTGTAGTTTTTCTTTGTAAGTTGTCTGCGAGGGTTTCCCCTCTCGTGCTTCTCCGGTCGCAATGGTCTCCTCGGATCCCCGTTTGTCTGCCATGATGAGAGACGCTGAAGTCCGTGGTGGTCCTCATTGACTGGAGCCGCAATGACAGTGACTGGGAGTCCCCGCGAAGACATGTCCTTCGTTGCCTCAGATGCACTCTGATATGTCTGGATGCCCTCGTCATAGTGGACCCGCAGTTTAGCCAGGTAAGGGGTTTGAAATTTAATTTTCCGCTCTCTCAGGATTTTCTTCGCCTCGGTGTATTCAAAGCGTTTCTTGAGGACTGCAGACCGGTAGTCGTGGTCTACGAAGTAGCGGGTGTTGTTATGGTATGTTGCTTTTTTCTGCCAGGCTCTGCGGATTACTTCCTCCTTAACTCTGTAACTCGCAAATTTAGCGATAATGCACCTTGGTTTCGTCAATTTTAAGCTCTGCGTCTTCTGCAAAGTGTAGTGTTCCTCTCAGCAGCTCCTCCAGGAAGGCACAGATGTTATCTCCCTCCACCTTTTCAGGTATACCATGGAGCCGCAGGTTTTCCCGACGGGCTCGGCCTTCTTGGTCGATTAGCTTAGCTTCCATGCTAGCCTGGCGATGTATTCATTTTTTCATTAGTGTTGCCATAGCCTGTAGTGCTGTTTCTGCTTCTTCGATTCTGCCCTCGGCTTCCTCCAATCTGTTGTTCGTTTTGTGTAGTTCTTGTTTTATCTCTGCGAGTTGTCGAGTGTTGTCCCTTCTGAAATCTTTTATCTCATTCAATATTCCACGCAGAGAAGTGTCGTCGTCTTCATCCTCATCCGGCCCGTGAGTCGGAGAGCTACTCCGGTTAGCCTGACTTAGCTGAGACCTCCTCATTTCTCGTTGCTGCGTTCTGAGTTCTCCTGTTTGGTTTCTTGTTAGCCCTGTTTTCTGTCATATTTGCTTCGAGTCGTTTTTAAAGTTTTTCCCGTGGTTTTAGGGCTGTTTCTTTTAAATATCGGGGAGCACCGAAATCAAGCTGCCATCTCGTGTGTGACCCGGAAGCACCCTCCCTGGTTAGTCAGTTCTTAAAGGGTGCACAGAGGCTTAGACCATTGAGAGTCACTGTAATTAAGTCAAGTCAAGACAAACATGGAGGCCACTGCCAATTTCCGTAAGACTGACCCACTTTTTGTTTGCCATCAGGGTTGTAAGAAAGGTACATCCCTATCAAGACAAAGACTTTGTAACTGGATTGTGGATGTAATTTTACACACTTAGGGGTCACAGGGCCTGCCAGCCCTTAGTAACGTGAAGTGTTACTCTACTAGAGTGTGTACACATCCTGGGCAGCATTGAAAGGGGTCTCTCTGCAATACATCTGTGTTGCCATGACATGGGAGTCTTCATTTACCTCTGCTTGCTATTACCATGTCAATGTGGCTGCCCCTACAGCTGTGGCAGCGGCCGTCTTCTCAACGACTTCCATCCCTTAGCATGGTAAGCATTCCTTGTGACCTTGCTGGTATAGGTCATCCAGTGCTTAAGCAGAAGAACGAATGAAATAGAAAATTGAAATAGAACAAGAGTTACAGCCGTAACAACAGTTCTTTGTATTCCGGATGACTGCTAGAGCTGTCTGTCACTTGTAATCTGGGTGAGAAGATTCTGTGGGAGCAGATTGCGTGATGACCTGGGGGTTTTATACTGGTGTGAATGCCCCATGTCATTGCATGGTCACAGGTGACTTTGTTGGTATAATGACTTACACATATGAGAGATGGAGATATCCAGTACTAAAGCACTGCCGTCTGGCGGTCATCCAGAATTAATAGAACCGTACTTACAGCTGTGACTTTTTAGGGATCCTTAGATGTGTTATGTGGGTTTTCATCCCCCAAACGTGTCTTTTTTTAGGGACCTGTCGCTGTGTTTCTCGCAGCTTTTCAATCCCCTACTGTGGATATTTCTTGGGGACTTGTCACTCTTTTCCAACGTCTTTTAAGCACCCAAACATTGATGTTTTTTAGGAACACAGTGATGTGTTTCCTGCTGCTTTTTAGCCTCCAAATTTGTTTTTTAGCGACCCATGGCTGTCTTTCTTTCAGGTTTTCAGCCTCCAGTTGCATTTTCTTTGGGGACCTGTTGCTGTGTTTCTTGCAGCTTTTCAGTCCCCTACTGTGGTTGTTTCTTGGGTATTCATCGCTCCTTTCTTGCAGCTTTTCAGCCCCTAAACATAGGTGATTTTAAGAGACTCATCACTATTTTCCTGTTTTCCAAGTGTTTTCTTTTTAGGGATCTGTGGATGTTTCCGGTGGCTTTTACTCTCCAACCCTTTTTTTGAGGGATGCTTAGCTGTGTTTCTGGCAGCTTTTAGTCTCCAAACATGGGTGTTTTTTAGTCACCTGTGGCTTTTTTTTACAGCAGCTTTTCAGCCCACAAATATGGGAGATTTTAAGGGATCCGTGGGTGTGATCTGCAGCTTCTCACCCCACCCCCCCAACCTGTATTTTTTAGAGACCCACCAATGTGCTTTGTTGGAGCTGTTTCTGGCAGCTTTTCAGACCCTTAACATAGGTATTTTTAGGGACCCATGATTGTGATTCCTGCTGCTTTTCAGGTCCATACTTTGGGTGTTTTTGTGTTGTTGTTGTTTTTCGTTCCCTGTTGCTGTGTTTCTGTGGCATTTCACTCGACCAGACAGCCATTTAAAAACTTCTCTGTCTGTGTTTGATGAGTTTTTATTTGTCCTGACTGACAGAAGGACTCTCAACATTTCGTCTGAAGCTTCACTTGTGTGTTCAGCTCAGGGACAAATTAACCTCAATGTCGTCTTCAGACGTTTCATCTCACCGTTGGTATCTTCTCCTCTGATCCTGTAATTACTCACAAAACTGTTCAGACAGCAGCTTTTTTGTTCCTGAATGTCGTCTCCACAGAGCTGCAGGGAAACAACGATACATCCACCTCAAGTGATAATTGGTGGCATTTTTTATTGCAATTGTCAAATCATTGGTGGTGACAACTAATGACCATGAACTGAAAACATACTATGTGTTTTCCAGCAGACATGAACAGTACTCTTCACACACAACATCACCAAACTCCTTTGAAAACTTGAGGAGTTAAATTTTGCCCACTTGAAGCCAAACTGTATGAGCTTTATGACACTCAGACTATCACCTGTTCTTAATTATTGGGTTCTTCTGGTAAATTCAGTGTTAAATTTAATAGAAGCGGGAAAGGCTTTTTGTTGTCTTTATGCGATGAGTTACTTTTACAGCTGTGTATGGGGCTCCAACTTGGAGTTCTGTGCTCAGTACATATTCTTGTTGTTCCATTCATCAACATGTGGTTTCGGCAACATTGTCACAAAAATGGCAGTGGGCAACTGCAAGCAATCTGGCATGCAAAATGTCCCAAAACTTGTTTTCACAAATCTTTAGCCTATCCAACACAATCACCACAAACCTTTTCTGGCATTGTACATTTCTGCAAACTGTGAACATGTTATATTTTTATGTTATAACTGGAGTTTTTCCTTGTCTGCTGTGAGGGGCCAAAGGAAAGAGGGATGTCATGCACTGTAAATGCGAGACAAATTGTGATTTGTGATATTGGGCTTTATAAAAAATTGAATTGAAATTGAATTGACTGTAGAGGATACATTGTTATGACCCAGGTCATTATTTTTTGGTATTATTGTCCTTGGTGATCTGCAGTGACCTTTAAGATGTTCTCTCTCCTCCTGTCAGATTGTGCGCATGTATTGAAGCATGATTGATTGTTGCAAGGGCAGGTGGTGAATGCTGATTGGGCTGGCTGAAGAAGATTGCTGTTGCCGGATTGGTCCACTGAGAGACAGAGGCCCCCTTTACACCTGCATTAGCACGCGTTTCTTGCAATCGGATTGCAATCGGATAGCGCTGGACCACATACATTTATATCTGGTATTAATATGCATCTCTGGTGTCCCATCCAGATCCGTTTGCTATCAGATAACGCTTCGTCCCGCTGACGTTAAATCCTAACAGCACACTACAACTTTATATCATGTGCACCACAGTAACAACAACAACAAGATGTTAGCCACCCATGAAGTTGCGTTACTGTATGGACACTTTTGTCAGACCAAATGGAGAGCAGACACTTCTTCTCACTGTGGCTCCGTCCTCGGCTAGCATACGTGTTTTCTTTACCGTGGTGAGGATAGTTTGACGTTGGATATTCGACAGATATTCACATATTCATTTTGGGTTCAACACTGATTTCCACCCCCATGTCATAGGCAGAAAATAATGAGCAACATAGGGTAGGGCTATTTAGGGCTATTGTTTAGCAGCTTTATGTTTAGAATTGTAAGTAGGCTTTTCTTGTTTTATTTTGTTGACTACTGTAAAAAGAGCACTTAAAGCAGTTTTTGGTAAGAGTGAGGAGCCCTTTTTGTTTGGCTTTGCCGTGTTTTTCCCCTGTTTTGAGTGGTAGAAGTTTAGGTTAGAACATTGTCTTTTGTTTCACTTTTCTTTATTGTTAGGTAAGTTTAGGGACCATTAGTGTATTTTTGTTTGTTGTTTTGTGCACTGCTCACATCTGAAGAAAGATAAACTGCTATCTTTGTTGTTTGAAAACTGTGTAACTGGCCTTTCATGGTAGTGGGAAGAGTGGGGAGTCACATCATGTTATGTCTAGGTTCCCCTAGACATAACAACATTGAAACCACATGTTGAAACTTTGGTATCAGTTCATTTGGATAGTCTGCTTACAGAGTATTTGTAACATTTCAATGTATTCTCATATAACAGTCTGTATGATATCCTAATGTGCACTCCACAAATTATGTTACGTCCTTAAGGTACAGTTACATCATTAACGTGAAGTTATTGTGTTTAGGTTAAGAAAAAAACACGGTGAATATGTACCTTAAAACAACATATTTTTGGTTCGTATGGTATCCTTTTAATTTGTGCCCCACGAATGACATTACATCATTCACATAATTACATAATAAACATAAAGTTAAAGACAAGGACGAGGTTTTGGCAATACAAGCTACTGTGATTACAGTTAGGATGAGAAGCATGGTGAGGACGTAGCTTAAAATTACTCAAAGTTCACATGGATAAGAACACCCGACTCCAGGAGGAAAGTCCCTGGCATAAGTCTATTTTTTTGCGAATGGCTCAAAGGTGCACCCTAGAAATGAAGTTATGTCCTTAACATACAATTACATGAATAACATAAAGTTACAGAGGTTAGGTTTAGGCAGTAAAAGTTACTGTGTTTAGGTTAAGGAAAAGAAACATGGCAGGACGTACCTTAAAATGACTCAAAGTTCACTCAAAGTTCACACGGATCTAAACACATGACTCCAGGGAAAGTCCCGAGTGAAAGTTTTTTTGTGACCCATCCACCACCCCAACCTGCCTCCTTACAAGAGAGCTCAGGACTACTTCCTTGTTTACTCCAGTCAGCACACTGGTCACATGATCACAGTTTTTCCAAATACAAGGGATATGTACGAATGCAAGTGTAGTAGCATAGAGGTGCTTATCCTCTATGTAATTTACCACTGCTTATCATGAGCGCCACTGGTGAGCGTCACCAG
>JAPZEB010057345.1:0-10285 GCA_029783705.1 Chaetodon striatus
ATAAAAACATAAAAACATGTACCGTAAAACATGTAACGCACCCAGGGTACCTTTCACATCTTATCTGGTGACGGAAGAGTTGTTGATCGTTCGTACAGAAAGACCAAAAGAGTTTAAGTGAGCTGCAATTTGTGTCTGTCGAGTTTGAATGAAACAGACAAACTTAAATACAGAAGGTGTATGATTTTATTTTTCTGATTTTGTCTATTTTTTTAATATATATTGTGTGTGTGTTTTGATTTTTTTTTTCCTTTTGATTTTTTAATCACTAGACTAAGAAAGCTAAGGAAACTTGTGGAATGTAGTGAACTCGTTTTTTGTCTCCTAGCTGAAGCTGAAACTTCCGGACAGTGCACGCCTGTGCAAATATATTGGCAATCAACACTTGTTGGGCTGATGGTGGCCAGCTGAAAAATTTTAACATATTGCCCAACCCTAATGCAGATTCCTGCCCATGGCTTCACGCTATTTAACTAACACACAGGAGGTGAAAAGCAGCAATACGCCAGCAAAGGCAGGGAAGATGAAGACTGTTACCATGTAGACATGGATATAAACAATGCAGGTTTCAAACTTTTACAAATGTTTCATGAAGAGGGAAACCCATTCAACACATGTTTTTGGCCTCAAGGATACACACAATGTGTTTTGGTGAGTAATAAAGAAAAGAGACACTTTGTTTACAAGAAAACTTCATGCGGCACCCTAAAACCTTTTTGACACAATATAAACATTGCATGCCTGACAGCTAAATAAGAGAATGAGGAGCTGCTTAGAGCAAAGAAAACAAATTGTGGTGGATGGTGTGACAGAAGATCCAAGAAAACAGAAAGTAAAGAGTTTACCATTCTGTGCTCTCTTTATGCAGCTGCATACAAACTACACAGTTTGATGTCTGTCATCAGAATTATTTCTTGTCAATACAAACTACATTACTTTTTGCATACTAACTCCAAAAACAGAGCACTGAGAACACGTGTATACAGTCTATTCTGCATTGTATTATTATGTAGTATGGGGCTGGGGCACAGTTTTAGTCCTGCTTAGTTTTCCAGGAAATTAGATTGTGTTTAGAAAATTTAAAGGTCCAGTGTGTAGGATCGAGGGGGATATGTTGGCAGGAATGGAATATAATATGATAAGCTTGATTTATTTTATGCCGCTCTGGGCAAGACCGTCAGGAAAATATTGACTTTTTTTTTAACATGAAACAGATTTATTCAGTGTTTTTACTGCTTTTAATCACCAGGTTCATTTGTTTTTGCAAGGAAAAGACCTCTGTGGATAATTCAGCTGCTGGTAAAAACCTCCTGAACGATGAACACTGAAGAATTTAAACCAGGAATAGTTTCAGCTGGTTGCAATCTGCATTACTCACAGCTAAGATACCACTAAATCCCACTAAATCGTACACACTGGATCTTAAATACTGGACAAAATGTCCAGGTGTTCCAATAAAAGCACTGCAGATCAGATAAAACATCATCACATATGGATTTTAACAGGAAGCAGATGCACAAAATAAAGGTAGTAATGATGAGCATGTCAACCTGTAGTTGGTGTACACATTTCATACAAGTTCTGATGCTTAAATATTAAGATTATTATTGTTCAACAATGGTATTGCTATAAGTGGTAGTAGAAGCATGACAGGAGTACCGCATGTACATACAGTAACCAAGCCATTGGGTAACACTGAAGACCATATTTTCACTGTACAAGCGTTATTGTTTAAGGACCCCCCCAAGGAGACATCCTGACAAGATGTGCAGTGATTTATGTGTGGGAATGCACTCAGCATCAGCCTCCACAGCTGAATCGTTTCTGGAAAGCTGCACAGACGTGACATTATGGCACACATTCACAGAAAGGGTAGACACTCATTGTATAGGCCATGAGGTGCATCACTGGAATGGTAGCCTGATGGGATTTGATGTATCTGAGCCTTCATATAAAACAATGTTTCCTGCGTGGCTCTCTTCTGTCTGTGTGTTATATAACTGTATATTTCAGATGAGAAAAGCTTTACCAGGGTGCTTACCAAAGAAGCTAATAAAGAACAACAGAGAGAGAAAGAACAGCAGACACAAACACACACAAAAACTTTAATAAAAAGTTAGATTAATATAAAGCCAGGCAATAAAGATACTGTTTGAAATATTTGACAGAATGTGTTTATCACAGACAGAGAAAGGCCTCCAACTGATGAAATCTAACTTTAATGGGCCAGTTCATCCCCAAATTAAAAATATAATAGGTGCACTTGTGTAGCGCACATTACACGAAACATTCACCCATTCACACTAACACATTCATATTACTAACAACACTTGGTCAGTCGCGCTACATGTCAGAATATGAAGTTCCTGTTAGCCCTCTATAGTCAGTTTTGAATGCTTAGGGATGGTGCGTCAATTTATGCTTTTTATGTGCATTGTGTCTTGTCAAAATAAACTTAGAACATTGGAAAAAATCTTTATCCTCAGGCTTTACCTCCTTAGGTTTGGGCAACAAAAGCCTGTGGTTAGGTTTTGAAAATAAAGACATTATGGTTTGGCTTGAATTAGGGGCATTTCAGTCAGGACCGCTTTAGTCAAAAGACTTTATTTCCATTTGCAGTATTATATTTGGCAGTGTTGCTCTGCTCTGAGGCCTCTCTGCCTTTTCTAGGCCTACGCAGTGAGCCTAAGGCGAGGAGAGCACACCTCTCTGCCCTTCAATACGCCTACATGGAAAGCCTGAGGCAGAGAGGTCAAAACCTCCCTGCCCTTCTGCATGCCTATGTGGAAAGCCTTAAGGAGGAGGGAGCACATCTTCCTGCCCTTCCATGCGCCTACATGGAAAGCCTAAGGCAGGGAGAGCAGCAGCAAAGCCACCCCGGGAACAGAACATAGCAGCATCAATGACAAACAGAAATGACATTGATGAGGCAGACACAGCATGAAAAGGAGGAGCTGGGGTGGAGGCAGGTTGCAAAGCGGCTTGCAAAGGAAGCAGGAACAGTAGACAGGGAAAAGCAGTTTACATAAGGGTCTAGGGTTCAGAATCTAGCCCAAGGATACCTCCACATGGGGAATGGAGGAGTCAGGGATCAAATAGCCAATGTTCGATTACTGGACGAGCCACAGTCGCCCTTATTTCAACAAATTTGTTTTGTGCATCATCAAAGCTTTGCAGTTTTAAAGATGGTCAGCAGCACAGCATGAGTTTGTAATGGCTGACTCACTGGTGGGTGTGTGGGGATTTAGAGGTTAATTAAACTTGGGTCCTCCTCTTGATTAATAGTAATAAACCTGCAAGCATCTCTAGCATATGTGTACTTTTTCAATGTGAAACTAAAATACTATGAACTATGTTGACCAATTATGTACATTTAATAATAATTCAACTGAAAGCCAATATTTGCTGTAGGATTTAAATCACATTGAAAGTGGTTTCAGTTATGTAAATAAGCATGTGAATGTTCAGAAATAATAAAACATGACAGCATGGGTAAGAAATCAGAACACATTTAAGCCCGGTTTTAACATTGACCCTATTAATGAATAAATTACATTTTGACTGAGATCTCTGCTGTGACACAGATGAAACCTGAGATTCTTATTTTTGTTTTCTGAAAGTTATGTTTGCTATATTGACTGCAATATATTTGGACCCAGTTTTTTCAGCTTAATTTCTTTTTTGGACTTTATTTGTTTTTCCTCACTCTGGCCCCTGTGGTTACTTTCAGAGACTATCTCAACACAAGCTTCATCACATCAGTTATCATCATCTGTCTCAGCAAAATAACTGGCCAAGAAAATTAAAACTTCATGCTGCATGCTCAGATTTCAGCAGCATCAGCTAAAATGTTTACAGTCCAAATGTTTTAATCTCCATCTTAAAGTTTCAGGGTGAACAAATCGTCCTTAATTCTTACGTCTTTGTCACAGATTTAGGTGCCTTTGGTGGTGAAAAGAAACTTCGGGCCCGCCGACATGCTAACAGCCAGGCTGTCGCTCACAGAAGCGTAATCAGTGGGGAGATCTGGGGTTTTTTTTTTTTCGGAAGACAAGCTCCCTAATGTGCAGCTACTTCTGGCTGAATTTGGATCACTGTCAGACTCTGTCAAAAAACAGATTCCCAGACTCTCTTACTTTAAAAATTTATACTAAACGACAGCAGTTTGACAAGACAGCACCAGTACTGTACTTTATCCTTCAAAAGTATGTCCCATCATAATATCATTTATTTAAAAGTTATATCTTACTAATAATAAATGCTAGAATTGCCTCACAGAGCCTTAAAGGGAACTGTTTGGAGCTAACAGGATTAAAGCTCATCAAAAAACAGTAACAGTAATTGTAAATATTTAGATGCTTTAGTCACGCAGCTGGCAAGGTGAGCGACAATTTAGACACAGATAAATAAATAGTGGCTGCCTGTGAGCGTGACAACATAAATTAGAACAATTATGCCATACATTATTAATGTTTTTAGCAGAACAGCTGGGCGCATTAAAAACGAATGACTGATTTTAAAATGAAAGCAAGCACCACATATTAATAGTAAATATGTAAAATGTCTAAGATGAGAAAGGATAGTACTTAATTAATGTAGTTGCTGCAGCTGACATGTAAAAACCTTTAAGTAAAGAAGAAACAGTGGGACATCTGATTGCTTAAAACATTGAGTTATGTAAAGACATTTTTAACCAAATGAAGGTAAGGTATAGAAAAATCCAATCCATAGCACAGACACTTAACACGGCACCATCTAACTCTGGTAATGTTAAATGGTGTTAAAATAAAGTGCTTAGAGAGAAGAAAACAGACGTTAATAATATAAATGCAGGAGTTTAAAAAGGGGCCACAACCTTCAGCAGGATGGGCCCTGAACTAAAAGAGGAAGCATGACTCACATGCTGAGATAACAGACTTTATCTTTCCTCAGCTAACAGAGATATGGTGTATGTACACTGTTGTGTTTGCATGTTTGGGTTGTACAGTAGAGCTGTGCTTCAACTATCCGGCTGCTCTGCTTATGTGATCATGATCATTTTGAGCTAAACTGACAGAAATACATATATGGTAGATGTAAATCTAATCACAAACACCATGACTTAAAAGTTAAATGAATATGAATGCAGAGGATGTAGAAGTAGCATCACTATTTAAACATCACATGTAGGATGAAATGAAGAACATATCCTTTCTTTTGCAATCCTGTCTTTAAGGCATATGAGCGTTAGCCTTTAACACAGCCATCCCTGGCCTGTTCACATCTCACATAAGCATAACCATGTCTTTGTTGCCCTTCATAACATCCTTCTCACCTTTAAGGCCCCTTCATAACTTAGCCCTTTTGTATATTTCTATATCTGTATATTTATCTAAAAACCCTCCCATTCTCTCAGATGCTCTTTTGCAATCTAACTTACTTCACCACCTGCCTGTTTGACCACCATGGGGTCTCGAGCCCTCAGCTGTGCTGCCCCCCTCCTTTGTAACTCTCTCCCACAAGACATTTGCAATATTGATTCTCTGTCCACCTTCAAATCCTTCTAAAAACACACCTTTTCAAGATGGCAAATTTAGTCTGATCTTGACTCTGACAGTTTCACCTACATCGAGTTTTGCACTGGTGATGACTTTATGATGATGATTTTATACCTCGTGTTTATAGTTATGATCTTTGCCTACTTGTTTTTTATTATATGCATTTTATTTGAGTGCTCTGAAAGGTGCCACAAATAAAATGCATTGTTATTATCATTACTATTAAATATTGAGGGAATACCCCATCAAAATTTTTGATTGAACATAGCACGAGCACAAGTAACCCAGGCTACAATATGCTGTCACCAAAACATATTTTGCCAATACAAAGTAAAGATAAGGTTATTACTTTGATAAAGAATCCTTTCAGCCACAGGTCTATGACGTCATGGTCTCAGCTGTCATTCTAGTTTTTCCTCTTTGTTTCCTTGTGTGTTCCTGTCTGTCTCTCTGTGTCTGTGTGTATTCAGGCCATGACCAGTGTTGTCCATGAATGTGCTAAACCAGTGTGCTCACTGAAAGACTCTCGTGTTTCAGCCAACATAACACCAGCATGGCTAATGCTAATGGCACTTAAAAAACACAGCTAAAAGTACTGCTAAAGTCAGCTCATGTGGATATCTGGGATACCTTTATGAACAAATCAGCACAGATTCAAACAAAAAAAAGTCTCACATTTTCATAGCAATCGTGCCTGGGTCTGAAAATAGACAAGTCCAAACGTCAGCCACATGTGCAACGAATCTAAAATGACACATCAAGAGTTGAAGCATCTGTCCAGTCTGGGGAAATATCACAACATTTTAATTTAAAGATAAAAGACATGCCCATAAACTAGTTTATTTTTTTGTGACTGTGAACTTCAAAATTGAAGTTGTAAACTATTAAGGTGAACTAGTTCATTTTAATCTACATGGACTAAACTATACAGTAGCTCTTGTATAGTATTAACGTGCAGAACAGTGGTCCTAAAGCTGCAGCAAAGAACAAGACAGATGCTGACTTCATCCCATTTTTATTAGCATTACATGAGCAGCGAGAGGAGCCCTGTACATTTACTTTCTGAGAGCCCAAATTGCATAGAAACAGTATTAAGGCCAAAGCACACAGGCGGCGAATGCCGAGCATAAAACCTATTTTAATATTTTCAATGTACAACCCCACTCCAGCGGTGGCTAGACTATGGCAGCACTCCATGGCACTTGACGCCACTGTCCTATTTCCAGCCTTGCCACCCCCAGAATTAAATGCATTTTCCCCTCACTCGCTCTCTGCTTGTACATACCAGCCCCCATAGCAGCTCTTTTTCTCTGCTCCTATGGCAGCTCGACTCCTCTCCTCACCATTGTTGTATAAAGAGAACTCTGTAACTGTTGCTCTGTCTCGTGTTGGTGGAAGAATGGATGAGGAGAGACTTGTTGCTGAGGTCAGGAAATATCCCGACAAACCCGACATTATAAAGACAATGGCCAAAAAGATATTGCCTGGCGAGTCGTAGCTCTGGAGATCAGCTCTTAAGATAAGAAATCAAGGTTAATTAGAGGCTCTCCACACGTGACTTTAAGCTAATGCAGAGGTGAAGGGAATACAGAGCTTTCAGTGAAAGTAGTAATGACTTTGTGTTGTCCTTTGCTGCAGCGCGACGTGTCCAGTATGTGCAAGGGGCGGCACTTGACACGTGTCACACGCCATGGCTGCGCCAGCGTGTTTTCGGCTTTAGAGTTACATTCAATTGACATTTTGCTAAAAGGTATGCATTTGTTAGTTTCAT
Source organism: Chaetodon striatus (assembly GCA_029783705.1). Lineage (NCBI taxonomy): Eukaryota > Metazoa > Chordata > Actinopteri > Chaetodontiformes > Chaetodontidae > Chaetodon > Chaetodon striatus. The sequence goes on from JAPZEB010057345.1 coordinate 7,309, forward strand.
GCCATTTATCACTGAATGCTTTAAGTCATTCTTATTACTTCAGTAATGTATTCATTCATAAAGAATGCATGAGACAGAGTGACCTTATGTTTAAGGTCGATGAAGGCCAGTTTTCATACGGGATCTCATCTCTGAACATAAACAGCTGCGAGGTTCAGTTACTGATCATCTTTGTTTACACAGTAACCAGAGGGCCTCAGAAATTCATGTTTCCTGGTAACCAGACGTTGGACGAACTCAGTCTCAATGGGATCTGACTGAGAAAAGAGAATTAAGTGGAGCGAAGCTAAATGAAATCTGCTGTGCTGCAGGCGCCCCGGGGTTTTTATGGGTGACAGAGGATCTAATCTATGCTAATCAATTTACTCTCTGTTGACAATTAAATTTTTAAGCAAACATAACAATCAGAGCATCACAGCAAAGCACAGAAGATATAAAAGTAATAAAAGCCATCCGCAAGTAAGATAATATTAAATACTTTGCAAAACCATTACAGTTTTTATTACAAAAGAATATTGTGTTACACAAACAACCAATAATAGATTTTTATTTGTAATTGCAGAAGAAGCACAGGTGAAGGTATAACCTTCAACTGATGAAAAGGAACTCATGTAGTGTTTTTTATCTATCGAGATTGTTTTGGTGTGAATTGCCGAGCGTTGAAGATATGGATGTCCGCCTTCTCTAGATATAATGGAACTGGATGGCACTCGGCTTGTGGTGCTAAATGCACTAAAAAAAAACCAAAAAAAACAAACAAATGAAAACTCAACAGCAATGTCTTTTTCAAGAAATCATGACCTGGTTACTCAAGCAACCCAGTCTCACTCCTAACTCGTCAAACACAGACACTAGGTCAGCGGTCCTCAGCATCAGACACTGACACACTGAGGCACCCTTTGAGACACATTGTGAAAACAGAATTTTATTTTAAAAAGACATAATGCATGTAATGAATGCAAATTGACACACCATCCCTGTGCGTCCATAAAGGAGTGGTATCTTGCACATCATATTTTGACCACTGACCAAGCAATATTTGACAAGTTGGGGGTAAAAGTCCAAGACAAATGGCCCCACAGGCACAAAAAAAGTACATCTTATCATATCGTATCGTATCGTGACATATCGTATCGTATTGTATAGTATCAAATCGTATCGTATCGTATGTGTTGACTCAAGATAATCCACAGACCTTGTTGTGAGCAGTTTCATGTAGGAACTATTTTCTTTCTACTGAACTACAGTTGCCAGCAGTATCACTGTGTGGATGCCTGCATCTACTCTTAGACGAGAGACTTGTGATAGTGACAATGTAAGATGTAAACATTAATGCCGTCCTCCTTGTCCTCCTTAGTGGGTCAAGCTAGGTAAAAAGAAAATAGCTCCTACATGAAAATGCTCACAACAAGGTCTATGGCCGATCTTGAGCAACTGGGTCATAATTTATGGAAAGTGACATTGCTGTTGAGTTTTAAATGGGTTTTTTTTCTGCACCACAGACCAATAGCTACTTCTGTTATATCCAAGAGAAGTCAGACATTTCTACAGCAAATATTTTTAACAATCAGCGACTCAAAACAATCTAGATTGATTAGTAGCACTACAGGCAAGAGGCTAAATATGTACTTTTGATTTTGGGGTGAACTGTCCCTTTAATGGTATGGTAGAAGAGAAAACACCATCAGTTTAGATGATCTGTGCTCATAAATCCAGGCCCAGCTTACTTCCGTCCTCTTTTGCTTTCACTCACCACTTTTCTGACATTAACTAAATCACTCGCATCTATTTGTGTCGCTGTTAACAGCTGATCTGTTAACTTCATCACTAACTCACAGTAACATCACCCACAACAAATAATGAGTCCTCTTTTTATTAGCAGGATATGAGTTGGACACATAGAGCCAACCAAACACATCATGTCTTTGCCCGTCTCTAATCAGCTGACACGCTTTGGACTGCTGATTTCATGTCTGACCTCCTTCAGGCTGTTTATTTTAACAAACCATTTATCCAGTGCGAGAAGAAAATGATTTGAAAATGAAAGCTTTTTTTTTTCTTCTTATGCAGACAACTGACAGCTAATGTGTCGTGTTAAAAAGAGTCAGTTAAAGATGGAAAAAATAATCCTCTCATCATAACATGCATTTGTAAAGTGTCTGTGCTCTGCATGCCTGAGCTTTGCAGCACATGTGCAACCCTTTATTGCTTCTATTAAACCTCTCTCACAAGACAAAGGAAGATTAAAATCATTGAATTATTGACTTCATGAAAGGCCATCTCACTGTTATGGGTCCTCTGCATATTACCCATTAACAATCACGTCTGGCTGAGGTAGATTATTATTTTCTCTATCCAGTGTTGAATAAGAGAGGTAAGAATAAGAATTCATAAAATCCAGTTTCTGTCTTAATGACAGATAAGGATAGTTTATGTATTTTTAAAAGGATAATTTGATCCAGTTTCAAGGGGATGTTTTATTCCCACGGTACCATCTGATTTTAACCACTCTTATTAATTTGTATGTCCTCTATGGAGCCATGTAATTCCTGTGGACAGGCAAAAGTAAATGCACCCTTTTTTACCACAAATGCCAATTGTTGGTAGAATTATGTAACAGCAGATCTGCACCCTTTGTTGACTTGTGCTAAAGATATGGGGGAAGTTTTCAGGACAAACCGGATAAACAGATTTTACAAGCTAATTTCAACTTGACACTTGGGCAGAAGCCCCCAGCCAAGCCACCGCTCTTTCAATTAGTGGATGACCCGCTCTACCTCCTGAGCACACAGCCATCCCATTGCCAGCATTGTCAGATCTCTAATTTCTGTTGAGCGACACTTATTGAAAGTGTTGAGCACCCTACCATAAATCAGGCGTAACGACTCTTGAGACGTGACAAAATAACTCAACACTGACTTTTATTTTTACACAGGACATAAATACTGGTCTCCTGGGTCAAAGTCCTGTGCTTGTT
>JAPZEB010057346.1:0-10279 GCA_029783705.1 Chaetodon striatus
TGAAGAAAGACATTGATGACTTGGAGCTCACCCTGGCCAAAGTGGAGAAAGAGAAACATGCCACTGAAAACAAGGTTTGTACATCTACCACTGGGCCTTAAAGTCTGTTGTTTGCAGAATACTAAACCCCTCCCAATTTATTTTCACAATATTGTGAATGCAGGTTAAAAACCTGGTTGAGGAGATGACATCTCAAGATGAGATCATTGCCAAGCTGACCAAAGAGAAGAAAGCCCTCCAAGAGGCCCATCAGCAGACCCTCGATGATCTGCAGGCAGAGGAAGACAAAGTCAACACTCTGTCGAAGGCCAAGATCAAACTGGAGCAGCAAGTGGATGATGTGAGTATTCTACATTTAAAGCAAACATTTCACTCGCTTACAAAATGGCAAAATTCTCTGTTTTAAATTTGGTGTTCTTATGATGTCAGTCCTGGTCAATTAGATGACAACTGTGGTCACTGTGGTAACAGCACTGATAAATTGACCACTGTCTTGCTTTGTGGACACATTTTAATAATCAATCATCCTTATAAATCATGGCGCACTGCTTTCCCCTACATAAGAAAATTGCCACTTTTAATAATAAAAAGTATCATATCAGTATCACTATCAGCGATTCTGGCCCTGCATTACTTGGTGTCAGCTCGAAACCAAATTTTGTGGTATCGCCCACCCCTAAACCTCAGCTAAGAATAGCCAGCTAGCTGTAACCTACCAAGCGTTACACAGCGTGGATAACATAACATTATTCTTTATATGACTGTAATTCCTTTTTCCAGCATTCAATCAACATGATGCCGATCACTTTTGTGTATGTCACGCAATTGGTGCACGAGCAGGAGGATGCTCACTGCATTTCTCTCAAGGGCCACCAGTGTCACTAATAGCAAGCGTTTTTTGAAAGTTACCTACAGAACATTTAAGGATTATAACTTTAAACATCTGTTACATTGACAGCTTGAAGGTTCTCTGGAGCAAGAAAAGAAGCTCCGCATGGACCTTGAGCGAGCTAAAAGAAAGCTTGAAGGAGATTTGAAACTGGCCCAGGAATCCATAATGGATCTGGAGAATGACAAGCAACAGGCTGATGAGAAACTCAAGAAGTAAGCATAAACAAACACCATTCGTCCACCTACTTGCAAAAATGATTTCATGAGAGGCACTGCTTACACATAACTTCAATATGCCCTTTATTCTGTCCCCTGCAGGAAGGACTTTGAGGTGACCCAGCTCCTGAGTAAGATCGAGGATGAGCAGTCTCTTGGAATCCAGCTCCAGAAAAAGATAAAGGAACTGCAGGTACGATTTAAAGTATTAGTCAAAGGTATTAAGAACATTCAAATATCTTGAGGGATTTTTGATTAAACCTTTTGTGTTTCAGGCTCGTATTGAGGAGCTGGAGGAAGAGATTGAGGCTGAGCGAGCTGCTCGGGCCAAAGTGGAGAAGCAGAGGTCTGATCTCTCCAGGGAACTTGAGGAGATCAGCGAGAGGCTCGAGGAAGCTGGCGGAGCAACAGCTGCTCAGATCGAGATGAACAAGAAGCGCGAGGCCGAGTTCCAGAAGCTGCGTCGTGATCTCGAAGAGTCCACCCTGCAGCACGAGGCCACCGCTGCAGCTCTCCGCAAGAAGCAGGCTGACAGCGTGGCAGAGCTGGGAGAACAGATTGATAACCTCCAGAGAGTCAAACAGAAGCTGGAGAAAGAGAAAAGCGAATATAGGATGGAGATTGATGACCTCAGCAGCAATATGGAGTCTGTCGCCAAATCAAAGGTGAGAGAGCTAAATTTTCTTACAGGGAACAAAAAAAGGCAATATTTTTATTACTAATACATGTTTCCTTTTGCCAGGGAAACCTTGAAAAGTTGTGCAGGACATTAGAGGATCAACTGAGTGAGCTCAAATCCAAGAACGATGAAAATGTTCGTCAGCTAAACGACCAGAGTGCACAAAAAGCACGACTTCAAACTGAAAATGGTATGAATATTATGGTTTTTTTTTCTGCAAATGAAGTCGTTGTCTTGAATATACTTAATTCAAACTTTATGTTCCTCCCCTATTTTTAACGACCTTATTCCACCTTTGCTCTCTTCTCCCTAAATTTAAGATTTTGTTGCACATGCACACATCAGCATGTCACTAGTTGCAAAATGTACCTCTGTTCAACATTATGGCCGAGAGGGAAAACCTTTCTCTGTGATAATGTAAACACAGTATATGCATTATTACATAAGCTGTTGCAATTTTTGTTCTGATATACATTATATCTTTGATTAGGTGAATTTACGCGTCAGGTGGAGGAGAAAGAATCTCTAATTTCTCAGCTGACAAGAGGCAAGCAGGCTTACACTCAGCAGATTGAGGAACTCAAGAGGCACATAGAGGAGGAAGTCAAGGTAACAGTCCGTCAAAACAGCAGGATAATTACAAAGCAAAAGGCCACCAGACGATTGGTATCAAATATTAATCAGGTGCTCAATTGGTTCATAGGCCAAGAACGCCCTGGCTCACGCTGTTCAGTCAGCTCGTCATGACTGCGACCTGCTTAGAGAGCAGTATGAGGAGGAGCAGGAGGCCAAATGTGAGCTGCAGCGTGGCATGTCCAAGGCCAACAGCGAGGTGGCTCAGTGGAGAACCAAATACGAGACTGATGCCATTCAGCGCACTGAGGAGCTGGAGGAGGCCAAGTAATTAACAGTCCTGAAATTACAGTTTCCACATGCATTGATTCAGTAAATCATCATAAAACTTTTTACAGGAAAAAGCTTGCCCAGCGTCTTCAGGATGCAGAGGAATCCATCGAGGCTGTGAATGCAAAATGTGCCTCTCTGGAAAAGACCAAACAGAGACTGCAGGGTGAAGTGGAGGACCTGATGATTGATGTGGAGAGAGCTAATGCTCTGGCTGCTAACCTCGACAAGAAGCAGAGGAACTTTGACAAGGTTTGATATTTTTGTATAAACATGCAGCATTAACTAGTTAACATGAGGTGACAAAAAGACACTCAGTTGTTTCTTGTACTTTCAGGTTCTTGCAGAGTGGAAGCAGAAGTATGAGGAGAGCCAGGCAGAGCTGGAGGGAGCTCAGAAGGAGAGCCGCACATTGAGCACTGAGATATTCAAGCTGAAAAATTCATATGAAGAATGTCTGGACCAACTGGAGACGATGAAGAGGGAGAACAAGAACCTGCAACGTAACACAGTTCATTCTGTTTTTCCCAAAATATATGCACACACCAAATTAATTTACTTTAAGTTTCTCTATTACTTTTTTTTTAATTGCTTTATATTCTAATATGTATATGTAAATCTGCTCCAACAGAGGAGATCTCAGACTTGACTGAACAAATTGGTGAGACCGGTAAGACGATTCATGAGCTGGAGAAGGGTAAGAAGACTGTGGAAAGTGAGAAGACAGAGATCCAGACTGCTTTAGAAGAAGCAGAGGTAAATATTAGCAGAGCTTTAGAGTGCACCTGTATGAGACTCATCGTGTTAAGATTTTAGACACCTTAGTGCTATTGTTCTTCAACCTTTATGTATTTTAAATGAGGTGTTCTGTGCTCTAGTTTATAATGACACACTCATTCACAGGCTACCCTGGAACATGAGGAATCCAAGATCATGCGTGTTCAGCTGGAGCTCACACAAGTCAAAGGTGAAATTGACAGAAAACTTGCAGAGAAGGACGAGGAGATTGAGCAGATCAAGAGGAACAGCCAGAGAGTGATTGAGTCCATGCAGACTACTTTGGATGCTGAGGTCAGGAGCAGGAACGAAGCCCTGAGAGTCAAGAAGAAGATGGAGGGAGACCTCAATGAGATGGAGATTCAGCTGAGCCACGCCAACCGCCAGGCAGCTGAAGCCCAGAAACAGCTGAGAAACGTGCAGGGACAGCTTAAGGTCGGGCATAAACATGCAACATTTAAATGCAAACAAAAATACAAGTACATGTGGCTCAAACAAATGTAAATTTGTAAATGTAATTTGTATTATTTTGACTTCAGGATGCCCAACTGCACCTTGATGAAGCTCTCAGAGTTCAGGCAGACATGAAGGAGCAGGTTGCCATAGTGGAGCGCAGGAACAACCTGATGCTGGCTGAGATCGAGGAGCTGAGAGCTGCACTGGAGCAGACGGAGAGAAGCCGCAAAGTGGCTGAACAGGAGCTGGTTGATGCCAGCGAGCGTGTGGGACTGCTGCACTCTCAGGTATTATTATATCTATTCAGTGTATAGACTTAATAAAATACTGCTTAGCAGAATACAATATACTAAATGTAAGGAAACGTCACACTTTGTTTTTTCCTTCAGAACACAAATCTCATAAACACTAAAAGGAAGCTGGAGGCTGACCTCGTCCAGGTCCAAGGTGAGGTGGAGGATGCTGTGCAGGAAGCAAGAAATGCTGAAGAAAAGGCCAAGAAGGCCATCACTGACGTGAGCCCTGTTAAAGGATATCCGCATGCACTCACTGCTTTGTTAAAAGTTCCCACCCTGACACAGTTACATCATGTAAAAATACTCTGCTATGATTAGTTCTTTGTTTAACATGGTTTCCCCACATAAAAAGTGAAAAAAACATCTCTTTCGCCCTCATTGAGAAATTCTCTGTCTGGCCTCATGTCCCGTCCACCATTGCTGGTTGCGGCAGGTTTCACTTTCCTCTTTCTCCTACAGTGACACTGCCCTACTAGTGCTAGGTTGACTGGTGCAAGAGCAGTGTGCTGCAAAGATAGCTAGCATTAGAGGAAACAAGGGTTAGATTCAACTATATATGTTTGAGCCTCCGTCAGATAAGTGGTGCACCAAAAACGGGGACTAGCAGTGTCAGTGTAGTTAGCATCTTTACTTGTTCATGTTGTTGGTTAACTGGCAGTGGTTGACACATCATTAATGGTTCTGAAAACTACAATAATAGAAAGCATTTTTTTGTTGTTCAGTGTGCAGTGTAAACATGGGGATGTTTCAGTCTCCAGATTTAGCTGCAGAATGAGCGCCCCTTGCTTCCATGCTTTTCTTTGGTACAGGCAGCTGCTAATCCAGACGAAGGGTGAGTCTGAGTGAGACACAGGCAGCTGACCAGAGGGAAAAAAGGCTTTGTCCCGCCAGGCTCCGAGATAACCTTGTCCTCTGCCTCTTACTTAGAAGCTGTGACTTAACAGCTCACAGCAACTTGATACGATACAGTCTTTGGCTTTTGTTTGGTATTTAGTGTAGTTCTGTTGTTAGTGTAGTTAGCACGCATTAGCTCTATATTACGTGAACATCACTTTTACCCTGAATATACTGCTGCACCTCTTTTTAACTCTCAAACTCTATATGGAAAAAAGGAACTAATCATCAGATATTCGTGTTGAACAGCCAAATACGATTCAACTAACATAATTCTGAGCTGGATACTGTGCTACATTTTATATTCACAGCTGTAACACTGTCAACACTATATTGCTGTAATGTAGCCTTTTGTTTCACATTTGGCTAGGCCTCATTTTCCTCGATCATTCTGCTTATTGGTCTTCCAACAATCACCACATGTTTAGGCGGCCATGATGGCGGAGGAGCTGAAGAAGGAACAGGATACCAGCGCTCATTTGGAGAGGATGAAGAAGAACCTGGAGGTGACGGTGAAGGACCTGCAGAACCGCCTTGATGAAGCTGAGAATCTGGCTCTGAAGGGTGGCAAGAAGCAGCTCCAGAAACTGGAGCAAAGGGTAAGTTCACTATGTAGGGAAATTATTTTAGTTTTCATTTTGGCTCTGTGTTGAAATTTGGATGATTGAGATTGATTGCTGATTTTTTTTAGCTTTGAGCGTCTTTATGCCGCCCTGCAATTAACTGTTTTCTACTTGCAACAAACATGTTTACCAACTTCTCAGAAAAAAAAATCATCATTTCAAACATATTCAGTCCTGTCAGCGTAAAATGTGCACTTTTTATTGTCCAGGTCCGGGAGCTTGAGGCTGAGGTCGATGCCGAGCAGAGACGCGGAGCTGAAGCTGTGAAAGGTGTCCGCAAGTACGAACGCAGAGTGAAGGAGCTGACTTACCAGGTACAAAGAACCAAACATAAATCCTACATTGTGCACCTTTAAATGTAATTTAAGTCGTGAGTGACCCAGCTGCTTGTTATCATGTGATATTTTTTTAAAGCATTTCTGTAATGTGTGCAGCTGAAGACAAAGTGGATGTAGAATATGTTTCAAACCCCTAGAGGGCACCATCATATGTCTGAAGCTCCAGCTGACATACTGAAGTGATACAGACTTGACCACAACTAAAAATAAACAGTCTACTGTTGCAGCTATAAACACCCACAGTTATGTGCTGTTATGAGAATGACCACATGTGTGATATTCATAGATCTTCACAGATTTTCACTGTGAAAAATTGGAAAGAGGAAGAGCTCTAAGCACGCACTCTCAGTTCTCACAGACAGCTTGATTGACAGCAGTGAAGAATCCCCTGATACATGAAGATATGTAAATGTCTCTGCTGTTGTGCATTAATTCATGTCTTCACTGTGTGTCGCCTGTTTGATTAGATATGCTATACTGTACTGTCACTGTAGGGAAACTTGTCTTGGACTCAAATGCTGCACACGTCACATATTGTTCAGTCGCTCGTCAGTATTTCTGACGTAGCTTGAGTGGGGAAGATGTACTGTATGTAGGAATATACTGTGTGCCCTCTAGTATTTCTAAAGATACTCCTAAAATGCTGTGGGATGACGGCGTTCGCTTTAGTGTTGGTCTCAAACAGACTATACTGTATACCGCCTCTAGACCGAGGAGGACAGGAAGAATATCGCCCGCCTTCAGGATCTGGTGGACAAGCTGCAGCTGAAAGTGAAATCCTACAAGAGGCAGTCTGAGGAGGCTGTGAGTGTGAAATATTCAACACATGCAACACAAATAGGCGTCACACCAGTAACACCTTTTCTGACACCAGAGATCTGACAGCACGATGCAGTGTGATTTAATGACTGTGCGGTTTTCATTTCATACAACTGGTGAGACCGTTCACGACGTGACTTCTTTAACTTTATGCTTTTCAGGAGGAGCAGGCCAACACTCACCTGTCCAGGTACAGGAGGGTGCAGCATGAGATGGAGGAGGCTCAGGAGCGTGCCGACATCGCTGAGTCTCAGGTCAACAAGCTGAGGGCCAAAAGCCGTGAAATCGTCAGGGTATATGGATTTTTGTTTCTTATCATTCAGCAGCACACTGCTGATATTCATACAAGGAATTTCTTTATCTTTACATCTTGACAAAGTGTTTAATCACTAACTTCCTGCTGTCTCTTTTGTATTGATTTAAAGGGAAAGGATGCTGAAGAATGAGCATCAGTATTGACAAGACACAGAACAAGAAATCATACAATATGATCTTTTTGTCTGATAAGTCGAGTGTGTAACAAAAAATAAATCTGCAAGCAACTGAATGCCTTTGTTGTGTCATTGATCTGTTTGTTTCATTTCACTCTTACAGCTGGGGTGGGCAGAAATCTGAAAAAAGCAAAAAAACAAATACCTGGCAGCTCTCCTCTCTCTGTCCTAAGCCCCTCCCACCAGTCAACCACAGGCATATACACGTGCTTCATACAGTAACCCAGTGCTTTCCATACATTGATTTATTTAATCTTGTTTCTTGTAGAATTGCCCACAGCTCATTTGCTCAACCCCTCCTTAACTCGCCCTCTCTCTCTGTTTATCAGACTAAAATTGAGACAAGAAACACGTTCTCTCCAGCTGGCCCACTGCTGTGGACAGCTTCACTGGGAGGAGAGTGGGCAGCACCTCAGGAGACATAGCCTTGTTCAGCAGCTGTAGCAGCTCAAATTTGGCCTGTACAATGCTTCTCAGCACCAGGTGTCACATCGGGCTGGTGGCCAGTGTCAGCGCAGGGTCTGACCTATGTAACAGCAGCAACAGAAAGTTCGCTGAGAGGGATTCAGGGCTGTCCGGTCCCCAAGAACTGGGTTTTGCACTGGCTGGATTTGTGCTGCTGTGGCTGCTGACTCAGAGTTCGTCTTCTGGGGCTGCTGCCTGCTCTGGAAAACAGAGCCAAGAGGAGCTGCAGAAGTCTAGTTTTTCTCAGTCCATCTGAATAACAAAACGCTCAGTTATTATGGGATTTTTGCCCAGTGAAGCCAGATTTTAACTGCCTACACCAGCTTTAATTCAAAGGATGTTATTTATGATGTCAGTTATACACATACTGTACTTTATGAGCAGAAAATTCAAATGTAAGGTTGCATTCTTTTAAAGTATACAGAGAAATTGGCAATATTTCTTACACAAATCCGGCAGTTTCTCTACTCTGTGGATTTATCTGAAAACTCCTTGGTATTATTTAGAATACACTGTTCAGTGTAATCACTCAAAAACTCCTTTCATTCATTCAGCTACACGCAGAGATTCCTTTATCTTCTCCACTTACTGCACCTTCACAAAATCTAAATTGGTTCACAATTGTGCAGCTTTATTATTGACATTCTTTGTACATTTTACTAAAATCTTTCAAGTGTCAGAAATCAGACAAATCATTAAACTTTCACCAGGAGTGCATAAATCTAATAAGTAATAGTACAATTTAAGCTAATGTGATTTTGAGTGGTATATTTTGTGTCTAACAGATTAGCAGGGTGTGTGCAGCTTTATCATTCAAAATAACCGCTTTGTCAACTGTCAAGTGTTACCACGTAAAAGATCCCCAGGTTACCATAACTGCAAATCTTTGCCTCGTGGTGATAATGTTACTGACAGTCCAGTGACCCTACAGCTTTTTTATGTGGCCCAAAACATATGTTGCACCGTGTCAAGTTGTGATGAAAATAGACCTATTAGTGAACCACAACACTCCTCAGTGAAACCTCAGAGTGTCTGGACGCAGGGTCGCCTCCGCTGAGGTTAGGTAGCATCCAGTATAAATCACTTTATTAGTAATCTTTACAAAATGTAGATGAAAGAGAATATAAAGAAATAAATAATTCAAGTAGCCAATAATGAATTTGCAACCTTACCTGACACTTAAACACTTAGAGTGCATGACAAGCAAAACACTGTACGGGCAGGATGAAGTATCATTGTAGTCATTTTAAGGAGAAAGATAACGAAAGAGATAATTGACAGAGTCTGGTTAGCATATGCTTTAGCTGTTTCAAAGTTTGAACATAATTGGCCTTTAAATATATCTTAGTCTTTTAAAATGGTGTTGTTATATTATCATGAACAGTGACTGTGGCCAAAGGACAGAGGGGAAAAACGAGTCCTACAGAACTGTTGGGAGAAAAGAACGAAGATAAATTTATATGGAGGAAGGAACACTAATGCTTCCAGAAAGGGGACCTTATAATGTATCACAAGAATATACATTTGTCTACCAACAGATATTTTGCTACACCATTTATACCCACATAGCTGCATCTTTAATATCTCTGGGTATATTGTTGCATCATGGGCACATCTGCAAATCAGTGAGCAAGACTGCTTTGTGGTAATGCTGCATTTAAAGGGTTTTGCAGCAATGTGATGAAGTACTTTGATTTGTCGTTGATTTAAATGACTTAATTAGCCAAAAACAGACGTTCCAATCTACAAAAAAAATTGAGTTTCTGGAAAATTCACTCTGTCTCTATTGATACTGCAGTGTAAAACTACATCTACCATGCTATTGCATTTATGCCCATCAGTTAAGACATTTTTATTACGCTATATACTGTGTGTCGTACATCGTTATTCCCTTGGTGTATTGTCAGTGCTCATTCTGTTAGTTTTATTTGAGACGTGAAGCTTGTCCAACAATCGTAGGAGTTTGCACAAAAGTGGTTGTGGAGGTCTCACTGACTAGTGAGCCTTTAAAATTTAGTTTGTCTGGTAAGAGTGCAGGCGGTTGGTGCTGCTAAAAGCTGATACAGTAGGATTTGACATACAGTAAATAAACATGACAGGTTTTTAAAGGGACAGTTCACTCCAAAATCAAAAATTCATATATTTTTCCTCCTCTTACCTGTAGTGCTATTTATCAGTCTAGATTGTTTTGATGTGGGTTGCTGAGTGTTTCAGATATTTGCCGTAAAGATGTCTGCCTGATCTCATATATAACAGAATTAGATGGCACACAACTTGTTTTGCTAAAAAAAAAATATTTTAAAAACTCAACAGCAATGTCTCTTTCCAGAAATCAGGACCTGGTTGCTTAAGATAATCCACAGACCTTGTTGTGAGCAGTTTCATGCAGGAACTATTTTCTCTCTACTGAAGTTCACCCACCAACGACATT
>JAPZEB010057347.1:0-10279 GCA_029783705.1 Chaetodon striatus
GAGAGGGAACAAAAGTTTGAAAATGCTTCAAAATCCCACCGGAGGATGATGAAAGGGGAACAGGGGTTGATACGAGAGCGGGGAGAGAATGGGGATCTGCTATTCATCACTTCGGCGAGAAGACGGGTTGATTAAATATTCAGTTTGATATCAGATGAGTGTTTAACTCGCCTGACACGCGTCCCGAATGAGCCGCAGCTGCACTGTTGCTGTATGGCACTCTGCAGCCTGAATGCATGTTGTGACTGAACAGTAAGGGGATATTTAAAAACTTTCAAAGACTCTCGACCCTGGGAAGAAGTGCTACTCTGACAAAACGGTTGATATCACAAAATTAGCACACATCATGGCAGAACAAAAATTAGACCAAAATTAGATAAAATAGAGGGTTACGTAAGTGTGCAGTTGACAGGGTCGTTTTTAGAACAGAGCTCTTCTGTTTTTATTCATGTCTGTGGAGTGTGGAAACAAATTCTTTGACGTTTCATGCCATTTTTATGGTAAGTGATGTTCCTTTTATAAGAAAAAAATATATTTTCTTGAAGGGCGTTTAGCTTTGAGCGCATGTTAATTTTTACCTTGACTAAACAGTAAGATATGAAAAGTGTCAATTTTAACAAATATAAAACATCTACTGTTAACATTTACCACTAATAACTGAGTCACGGAAGCACCATCAAAGCTTTGAAACTGAAAGTCAAAGCACAGTGGCATGTTTTATCACACCAGCGTTTCTGAAGTGACGTAGTATATGAGCTGACTTTGTCATGTGGAAGTGTAAGGAGATGGTGGATAGGGTGTCACCAAAGTGAGCCGCCTGTCAAGCTGCACACCATCGCTTGAGATCAACGAACAACAAAACCACTTGTTTTTTAGTGAGTCATTACTGCATCTCCAGCAGCTTTTTGGCCCCCAAATGTGGTTGGTTTTTAGCAATCTGTCTCTTTTTTTCCAGTGGGGACAGTGCCATGACAAGTTTTTTTTTTTTTTTTTCCCAAGATATTGCTGCCTTTTCCAGCAGGGATTGTGACCCCAAAACTGGATCTTTCAAGTCCCAGCACACATGATTTTTTCCTAACCATAACCATTTTTGTGCCTAACCATGTTAACCACAGTATCGTTTGATACATTACATGCAAATCTTTAACATATCCTCTACATGATAATGTACAAATGTAATGCATCAGTGGTTTGCTGAAACATACATTGCCATCATTTTTTTGTCTGGCAACTGGGTTACTAATGGTTTCCATTATATGCCAAAGTGGGCAGGACAAAAGTTCTGATTCTGATTTACAACTTAGGGCTTTGCTAACTTATTCTAGTCCTGACTAAAATATAATGTAGTCACCAGCAGTCTAGCTAACACCCAGGCCACACTGCCTATGTTAGCAGTATGTGTGCATTGCAAAGCCTCTTGTATTTTCTATTAATGCCCATGATAACAGGTTATAGCAGCTGCTGCTCAGCTGCAGGTCATCTAGAGAACGGGAGTCTTGCCTATTTTTTCCATGCGACATGCGTGGTTTTCAGCAAAAATATATTGTGAAAATAGTTATTAACATTATACCACCTCTCACTTCAGTTTCAATGTCTTTTTCTGTCATACATGTACAAAAATATGAAAACGTATCTTTAGCTCAACTGTTGTTTCTTTTTCAAAATGAAAGCCTTCTGACGATGTTTCCATAGATCGAATTCTTTCATTCGGTAACGCAAGGATTTTATTGTGAAATGTTTGCAAGCCCATGTTGTTGACAATGCATTGGCATGCACGGCTCTGTAAATGAGCAGAGTACTGGCTTTTAAATATGGAATACAGTAGTTATAGCAGCAGGCAGCTCTGCAGCAGCACTGCAGCAGCAACACTGTGTGAATGCTGCATACGTGCAAGCTGCAGCAGTTCAGGGACACAGCCACTGTGTGCTGCAAATGCAGGCAGTGTGGCCTCGGCATAACTCTGGTTAAGTGTGAAATAAGACAGCACTTTTTGATCAAAAGACTTGTTGGAATTTGGCTTCAAATGAACATATCTGAACTATCTGTAAAACTCTTATGTAAATTTATTTTCCTGCCATTATTCATTTTACATTTTCACAGTTTTGTGTCACCTTTTCTGTCCCAGTCACCCTTCCCCCGTCTAGGTCACCCACTGCAACATTATGACTGATTGATTTGTGTTTTTTTTTTTTTTTTTCCACATAACAGTGCCCTGTGGCTCAGGAATGAGACACATCTGGCTCTGGATACACACATGACAGTCATTGTTGGTTTTGGTTTTTGATGGATTTTGATAACAATAAGAAACGTGTCATGATCTTGAGTTTCTGTGTGTAGTCTGTTTCCTGTTTTACTTTAAAAGTTACTGTTCTCATGTGTTGTGTCTTGTTTTACTTCCTGCCTTTGTGTGTTTTCCCTCCTGTTCTCCAACACACCTGTGTTCTGTTAGTTCATTAGTTTCACCTGTGTCTAATCACCCTGCTCTCCTTGTGTATTTAGTCCTTGTGCTTCCCTTGTCTTTTCTCAGTTTCTCGGTGTCTCTCCCAGTGAGTGTTCCTGCAATAGTTTATTTCCTACTGTTTTGAGCTCTCAGTTTATTCATTTCAGGTATTTCAGCCTTTTGTGCCAGAGACTTTTCCAGCATTTTGTGTTTCGGGTGTTTGTTACCTGTCTGCCTTGGAGCTGAGTTGTAAGTGTTTTTCACATTAAAACATTGAACTCTTCCTGCTGCCTTGTCCTCTCTTTCTGTGTTTGAGTTCAAAACTGTTTATCCCGAGACTGTGACAAAATGAGGACACTTTACACATTCATTCCAATTAAAGTTGCTAATTGGGTGCATATGCTGAAATGTTGACATTTTGAGCAGTGAGGCAAATTCATAATTTCAGAGTTATGATGTAAATTTCATCAGCTCCTCATGTCCGCCCAAAATAAATGGCCGAGTGTACCATCTGGACAGACAGCGCGTCTGTGTATGCAATGTGTGAAATCATGGCCTCTGTTCCTGTCTGTTAGAAAGTCAATCAAAGAGTTCTTCTCTGGGTGGGCTGCCCAACTTCCTTTACATAAAAGGCATGAAAAAAATATAGAGACAAAACTCTCCCTGACTTTTTTCATTTTACAGTTAACAGTTGTTCTTTTTTTCGTGGGAATGATTATGTATGGGGAGGTCATTTTATGCTGGAACTTCTTACATGAGTTAGTCAAAATCACAGAATGACCTGATGCTGTTCCCACTGTATAACCACAGGATGTACATCTACTACAGATGGTGGCGGTAGCATATTGACAGTCGGTAATGCTTATTCATAAGGCAGTGTAGCAATGAAATAGAAGAAAAATAACCCTCTAAATGTTTTATGAGCAAATGCATTCAAAATGTTACTTAGGCCTTAAAGGGATAGTTTAGAATTTTTGAAGTGAGGTTGTATGGGGTACTTATCTATAGTATTACATAAAGGAGATGTGTATTGGCACATCCCTCCAGTTTAGAGAAGCCTGCTTCAACTTTCTGCCTGTTTTCATTCACAGCTTCAGTTCTCCATCTGTGCTTTGGTCAAAATCACCAGACTCCATTGACAATAACAGTGATTTTAGCTCACTGAACACAGGAGCTAGTGTTGTATCGCTGCCTCGATCAGTTAGTTAGTGTTATTGTGTGACTTTGGTGAATCTTAATCAACCATTTTAAATGCCAAATTTTCACAATAACACAAACAAACAAACAAACGGATTGAGGCAGTGGTAGAACAGCAGCCCCTGTGTTCAGTGATGTTAAATCACTGTTTTTCTCAGTGGAGTCTGGCTTTGGAGAAGGCTCCAGTTCCGTATTGAAAATTGCTGAATAACAGTAAAATATTCTCAATATAGCATACACTTAAAATGTTATTGCCATTTTTCTGTATCAGACTCCAGCCTGGGGAGGTTAAAGGGTGCAGATGTCTCTGGCCCAAGGCCACGAAAAGGTCTATGGTTGACCCTTGAATAGGATCAAGTACAAGAAAATCACCAATTGTATGCGGAAAAATAGATAAATAAAAAAGCGTGACAAAGCAGCAGGTATGACAGGAGAAGCTATTAGTGAGAAGTGAGGCAGACTAATGTTGGTGAACAAAATCTGCTGTAGTTTTAAAGCTACAGTGAAGACACAGGATTCATTAAACTAGAGGACCTGATGCATCAATTTGTACCAACCATGTTATGCTGTCTTGTTGGAAAGGGGACCAGGTAACACCATGCCTCATTTTGGCGAGTGAAAAAGGAACATTGCCATTTGTCAAAAGAGTGTATTTATTTATTTACCCTAATGGGTGTGGATAAGGTGCCCACTTCTGAAAAGTCCACACATAATGTATTTTATTCAGTGTAAACAGCAAAGCTTGTAAATACCTGGTAAATAAGACATTTCAGCTGTAACACCAGCAAACACTGCTGTTTTTAAACTTGCACCATTTCTATGCTCCCAGGAGTAGCTGGATGTGTTGGTTATTTAGATGATTATATTCATAACAGGTGGGCTAATGTTTCTCAAACTCTCCAACAATATTTTCAGCGCCACTTTTGAATATTCATTAGTGATTTGCATTTGGTAAACTGGACTCACTGTACACCTCCTCAAATCCAAGCTGGCTCACAAATGTTCCCAGGAACTGTGTTGTCATTGTCATTCACATTCTTGAATGTGTGGAGTGGTTTAACCGCACTGTACAACTTTGTCACTTTTACTTCTCCTGGAAATGTCTCTGTCTGCACTCCTTCTGTGATCTATTTTCTCTCCCTCTCTCTAAGGTAATGCAAACTTTTCCTGTGTTAATATGGAAATTTGTAAGTAAATAAAAAAAAAAAAAAAAACACAGTACAGTGTGGTAACCCTTCTAAAACTTTCTCGTACACAGCCACACTCACACTACATGAACAGTGTGATACACAGACTTCCTGTGCCATATGTGGCAGCTTGTCGCCATCCGCCAGCTTTAATCATGTAGCCTATTAAAATGGTCTACTTCTACCCATAACAGCCTCCAAATTCTTGACTGCTGCATGGAAATAGACAAATATAGAAAATGAGAAGGAGACACAGAAGTGAGACAATATCCCAGAGTTGATTAAATGATCTTTTAGAAGCACAGTCAGAGCCATTGATCTATTCTCAGCAGCCTTTTGGTTGGGGGTGCAGGGAGGGTGGGGATATGTGGGTTTGGCGCACATGTACAAAACACCCCAGGGAGTGCGTCTTTGGATGCAAGTCAAGCATACCTCCTACCTCTCCTAACAGCAGTGGGAGGAGAGTGGAGGCCAGGGAAAGTCTGGATTCGGAACTAAACTGAAAACATTTATTTTAACTCTGTTAACAATCACATAGTCATGGACAACGCACTATTTGCACTGCAGCTACGTCTGGACATGAGGCCCTTCACCAAATAGTAATGTTTCCACCACATCCAAATAACAGGTCCAATTCCTTGGGTCCTAAAAAGTAATTAGGCCTCATTAATACTCTCTTTACGTACAAAAACATATACATCTGTTTCAAATATTGTTGACATCATTAACCTCCTACTTCCATGCATTTTTTATGACAGCATAAATAGCCAATAGATGGCACCAAAGGGCACAGTCAAAAAAAACAAACATGGCGACAGTGGAGGAGGTCGTAATAATGGATCGTTTAACAGAGGCAGCGTTGTTGATGGTGGTGGTTTATGAGGCCATTAAATACATCGCAATGTGGAAGGAGAATTGTTTTCACTAGCCTGCATTATTGATTTGTTCCGTTTCAACAATTTTTTGAATGTCTTTGTCCTGTCCTATGGTTGTTTCTTGCTTTAATTACACTGCCCCTGTGACCTCAGGTGATACTGCTTTGTTTTGCAGACTACAGACAGAAGGTGTGTCTGTGTACGTCGAACATTAAGTATAAATGAGCCCATAGACAGTTCCAAGGTGTCTTGCAGTTGCTAGGAAATTACAGTAAGCGTTACAGACCCTGGTTTTGTGCCAGTGTCCAGTTTTTTTTTAGACTGCAATTGTGTAGATTTTTATCTCTGAAGTTTGTACCTTGTGGAAGGGAACCACCCTCCATTGAGTAGTAAGGTCCTGAAACTAATTTTGCTGTTTCCCACAGTGCTCATTTCATTTCAGGAGGACTAATGTGGGATTTATACTTCTGCACCGAATCGACCCCGTAACCTACAGTATGCCATAGGCTAACATGCACCTCCCCAGAAATGTCACACATACCGGTGACACAGACCTCCTGTCAATGTCTGCTAGCTGAAAACCAATTCCCTCACGTTACCTTTGTTAAATGTTGCTGTTGTCCCTGGCTTCATATGAGTTGAGGAAAAGTCCGCCAGCAACTAGGCAAATTTATACAATGTAAAATGCCATAGGCTTGTGCTAAAAACATTAGCATGTTGTATTTGTAGGGAACATGTGTCCAGCAAAAGACTGATAATGTTGTGAGTTATAGTGAAGCCGCCTTGTGTACTTGTGTTTGTCTCTATTAAGCCATTTTAATGTGTGTTCATTGTGTGTTACAGCTCTTTACAGAAACCCCACTGCTGACTAGTGTTTCGGAGGTGTAACTGCAAAGTGGTACAAACATGCCACCGAGCAAGTATAAAATGTGCATTGATGCTCAACATGTCATATGCTGTTTTCATGCAGTAGCAGCTTGAGCAGCTTGAAAATCTAAGTGGAACAACAATGTTGTTTTCTAAAAACCCCTAAGACACCTTTAAATGGTCTACACACAGTTTCAGCTGATCAGGTGCCTGGTTTGTTGTAATCATTGCAATCACAGTGGGGCAGATTCACTCTTCAAGCTCAGAAAAGCCAGTAGTATTATAAATGACAGTGAGCTTTAGGCTCATGAGTGCACACTTGTCAGCCAATGACAAACAGAAGCAGTGGATCAAGATAACTGATTTTATTTGCTTGTGCTGTAGGCCATTTAGGGCTGACAGTGGGTATATACTGTAAAATAATACATCCAAGCTTGATGTATATATATATATATATATATATCATTACATTTTTGTTTATACATTAATGCTGTTGGTCATCCTTCATGTGTGTATGTGGGTTTTACACCCTATGAAAAGTATCAAAAAGAGCTTGTGACTAAATCTCATAACTCCACTGGATCCTCAAATTGTCAACAAAACCTTCACCCCACCTCAGCTGAATGAAGTGCATTTTTGGTGCCGCACAGTGCTGAGCTGAAGGGAAAAGTGACAAATCGATTTCATCTGACTTCCAACTAAAGAATTGGTTGTTTGAATAAATACAGTATTTTCTTTACTCAAGAAATATTCTATGGAGGCTAATGTTACTAATTTCCACCGGCACACTGTGAAACTTGGTACCGCGGTTTGCAGTGACTAAATTGGAATTGCTGCAGCTGCAACTGATCGTTTGTCACCAGAGTTTCTGCCCACCCTTTTATAAGCAAACAGTCTCCTAGCAGCGAGGAGTGAGCTGAAGAGAATTAGTTAGCAAATACTGATCTCATTTGTGGGCTGATAATCCGAGAGAGGTTTTGGCTAAATGTATTTAAGAAAAAGTAGGGGAACACAAGGCTACAATAAACTTTGTGATGTGTAAATTGACAATATCATAATGAGATGCACTTACTGCCTCGTGTGGCTATTCTAATCAACGATAGAGAAAATACATATCATGAAATTTGCTGGGACAAACAACCTGTTACTCCAATATTAGATTTCTTTTTCTTAATAAACTAAGTGATGTGCACATATGACTTGTTGTTTTGGAGCAGAAAGTGGGCTAAACTGGGAGAAAGAATGTGCTAGTCCCTTAGCTCAGCCTATGCCAGGTTCACTTCTGCATGGTGGATTAACCTGCGGCTAAACACTGATGATCAACACCATGAGAGAAACAGCTAAATGACCTTTACACACACACACACACACACACACACACACGCTGCTGACGAACATAAACAAAAAAGACTAATGTCCAATACATGGAGACAGATATCACTCACTCACATGGAAACACAAACACATGCCCACAGAAACTCTGCAATGAAGGTGCTGAAAAGTTAATAAACACTCGCTATCCATCACTCTGCTCTTTAGGAATGCACACACACATACGCATACACACACAATCTATCCATCACTGTGTTGTTCGGCTTGTTCTGTAGATGGTTAAATGTCACCCTATAAATAGAAAGAGATGGGTGACAGAGAAAAGCAGGAATGACAATTATATTTCTATCCTTTCTTTTTTATCTTTCTCTCTATCTCTATTCTGTATACTCACATCATACTGACATGCACATACATACTGACCTTTAGAGTACGTATATTCGTACCACTGTCAATACTGTACATATGGGCTCTATATTGTATTCATTTATTCATATCATACCTCCCGCTGTGATTCTGCATCATTGCTAACATATATGCAATATGTATGTTTCACAAATGGTATTTACAGTTCCTGCACTTTTTTTTTTTTTTTTATACTTACCTGCGCTGCTTGCTATGTTCTGCTGTATATCTTAGCACATTCATACCACTGTTAATACTTCTAAGAGAGCAGGAGAAATGCAAGATGGCGCCACTCAAGTGGCAGCCTGTTGCAACAGCTTGTTAAAAATTTCCTGCTGGGATCAGTAAGTACTCTATCTAATAGATTCCACCATGGACAGGACCCAAATCCTGAAAATGAGTCAGCATTTTATCACTCCTGCTTCCCTTGTCTCGAAGTCAGTGAGTTTTTGGTTAGATGCCTGAAATAAGGTCTGTGGTTAACAAAAGCTTAAAAGACTGTTATGTGTTGTTCTCTGACAGAAAATACATCAGTAAATACCCCTATCATGAACTTTGAAGCTCCTGTATTTCTCGAAAAAGATGGCTGCTAATGTGGCGGGGTGGTGGTGATGTTATCGTCAGGGGCACTAACTAGATGATCAAAAGGAGCTGACAACACTACCTCAAAGTTTTACCTAAGGACTTACATTACCTCAGACAAATAACTCAGAAGGCACTTAGGTTTGTTTTACTGCACAGGAGACATGGTGACATCCAACAATGATACTTCATTAACAATAACTTGAAAATGATTAAGGGCAAGGAGAATTAGTTGAGGCTGAGGCTCACCAGTGGAGAGGTGGGTCAGTAAGAGAGGACGGTAGCCCAAATAAGAGTCAAAAAGGAATTATATATGGCAATTATATAAGTACACGACAATTTATGAAAAGATCAAGGATAGTGCACGCAGACTATTGGCAAAGCCAGCTGCAACCAGAGCCAGCTAAAGCAAGCCCTCCGCCAAGCATGCGCTACACAAAGCAAGCTTTAGGTGAAACTAAGCAGCAGTAAACAAAACAGTGGTACGGAAAGCAGTTGCGTTCTTGCAGCATGAGTGAGAGCAGCCATCACCGATCCCAGGCACAGCAAGTAACCAACAACTGACCCACAGTCCCTGTCATACACAATAAACATTTGGCTTAAAACAAGAATATTAACAGGAAAAAGATTGAACTAGCGCCATAGCAGGCTACGTACCAGCAGCGTTTGGTTGCTCAGGAGGAAGAGGAGAGAGCCCATGGTGCTCCTAAAGCTAGCAGCCATTTCCCAAAGCAAAGCACTCATTTAGCAATTGCATGCTACATGCTAAAATTACAGCATGAGGAACAGGTGAACCTGCCGATAGAGGTCCCTGACAGAGACACTCCTGAAGAAGGAGTGGGGAGCCAGCTAGGACAATCTACTGTAGAAGGTCATATGTCACCAAAATAAGCCACAGGAGAAAACAAAAGATTAACTACGGCACAAACAATGCCGAAACCATTCTTATACCTGCAGCAATTGCAGGAGTTCAAAGCAGAAATGGGGCATGCATTCAGCGTCGGAGAGAGAGAGAGCTTGGATGACAACTACCTGCCCACACACGCCGATTGGCAAGAGTTCGCCAAGAAATTCAGACAGCAAAACAAGATAAGCCCATGTAGGCTAAACAGGAATACAATATGTTTCTGTTCTGCTACACTAACAAGTGGCTAAATGAGACTACAGAACGTCATCGCACAAACCACAGCTTTACAGTCTTGTCATGGTAGTGACCTCAGGTCTGTGACTGCAGTGTTGTTCATGTCTAGCCTAATGTAAGTTTTTTTTTTATTTTTTGTACCTCTGGCAGTTGTATTAAGGCTTCAATAATCATGAAAATGGTGTTTATTGTGAAGCTTATCTTGCTGAAAAAAATGTGTAAGTATCATAAACATGTGTTTGCCACAGAACTT
>JAPZEB010057348.1:0-10275 GCA_029783705.1 Chaetodon striatus
AGCTCCCTCTTGAACCCTAGAGGACATTATACAACAGTTAACTGGCTGAGAAGTAAGCTACTGCGATAAGTAAATTGCAATCCAATAAACAATGACAGCCTAGCTTCCAGGGGGGGGGCGGTGGTGGTCACACGCATGCACAAATTATCAAGACTAAATTATGCATCAATCTCATAAAAAGTTTACACCCCTTTTGTGGTTTTATACGATGAGAATAAATGCAGACAATAAAAAAAAAAAATTAAAAATTAAAAAAAAAACAGGGCCAACAGCAACACTTAACAAAGGCAATGTTACAAAATTCTGCTCCATTACAACTCACAAGGTTCATGGACAAAACTGTCTTGTACTAAACATGTTTTCCAAACAAATATAACATGCTAACATTATTAGCACAAGCCCAGGGAATTTTATATTGTATAAATTAGCCTTGCGACTGGTGGATATTTCCTCTACTCATATGATAGATTGTACACTTGACTAAAAATGTTATTTTTGTGGAGGCTGTATTGTCTTCAGAATTTAATGTTTCTTATCTGTGAAATTAAAGTAATTAGATGTAAGTGCTCAGTTTTGTTTTTAAAAAGTCTGACTACAAGAAAAGGGGTTTAGACAATCTTGATAGGATACTTGTTTAAAACAGATATGTTCACTCATATGACTGACCTGTGCATTAACTTTTATGAACACTATGAACCCTATAAAGACCCAGATCATAAAAAAAGATTTTTTTTTCATGAAGGGGGTAAACAGAAAAGCTGGAGGGAGTTTCCACAGCACAAATATCTGTCCCTCACACACTCACAAACACACACAGACATGATTCACACATGATAACAGAGAGACACAAACATGTTACTTCCTGTCTGCCCCTCAGTTGATCCCCATTGGGAGGAAATCTTGAAGTGAGTTCAGAAACAAACACTTTTTCTGTCATGCTTTTGTCTCACACACACACACACTGTCAAATGCTTGAGATGCAAACCTCAACTCAACTCAACACCACAGAAACAAAACATATAGGCTACATCAAGCCAAGAGGAGTTTTAGCTTTATAGATTCCCACTCCTACTTCTTTACACTTACACTGTCAACATGAAATAAGTTCCTCACCCTCTGTTGGCACTGAGGGTATTACAAGAATGTTCTCTAAGGAACGCAACAAATAACACAGCGTACAGCTATCTTTTCACATCTTTGTGACATCCTGGTTTCATTTGTTGATAATGTGTATATCTGTGTCTCTACGGTGCAAACACACATTTCACATTGAGCTGTGTCATGCCAGAGCACTGATATAAAACAGGGGAGTGATCCTGCACATACTCTACACACACACTTCACCAGATAACACATGCTCTGGCCTCCTATTAAAGTGTATTTCAACTCTACTGTGGGTCTTATTGACATGAAACATCACACACAGATCACAAAGAATCCCTGTCACAGCAGATAGAATAGTAAATGTGAGCTGGAGTGATAGGAGGCAGAGGGAGAGAGGTGGTGTCAGACAGTGTTCATTCACACATGAAGAGAGAGAGGAGTCTTTCATCCTCGCTGCTGTGGCAGTAGCTGTAAGGAAAAGGCAGGTTCACAGGGTTCAAGCATAATACAGAGAGAGGGGGAGAAAGGCTGGGTGGCTGGAGAGAGCCATCAGACAGCAGCAGATGAGGAGGGAGGGTGAACACAGAAGGAAGATGGAGGAGGTGTAAGGAAGGGAAGCTCTGGATGGTATCAACTCAACTCAGCATGATTGCTTTTTATGCAAAGCATTCACTCACTCTCCTTACTTCTTACGATACTTACCTATTTGTAGCTGTTCAAGGGCTGCTCTGATGGACCAATTATTTCATCTTTATCAAATTTTTGTGTTTGTTGGACGGGATCCCACTCAGCTGTTCTATCGCAGTAGCTGCTGTTCCCAGCGTTTGCATAATTTTGCCCACAGTGACAGTAAAAGTCAATACCAACTATACCAAATTACACCTACATAATAACAATGATCATACAGCAACATTTTGATTATGAACATTGCTAATGTACTCACTGTTGCCATAACAGGATCAACAGTATGTACAATATCCACTGACCTTTGTGTCAGTTTTTCAAAAACTGACCTTTGTATCTGCTGTCAGTAGATCCTGTAGTTCTCTCAGGTGTGTGACCATCATCCAAAATGCTAATATAACCTTTTAAAAATACAGCCCAGTCACCAGAAGAAAGCATTGGCATTCTACATTTCTGCCAACCACAGACAGATGTGTTACATTTGTACTTTTCATGTACATCTTATCAACATTTCTAAAGTGACGTAGTTCACATTACATGTATATGAGCTGAGTTTATTATCACAAGGATGAGGTGATAGTGGATGGCACGACACCTAGGTGAGACAGCTGCCAAGCAGCAAACAGCAGCAGACCACCGTTTGAGACCAACAAACAACAATTTTTACCAATGGTGGGTATGTTTAACGAAACACTGGGACATTTCTAGCCACACGTTTAACAACAGCATTGTCACAACATTTCAACATATCTGCTACAAATCCTCTTAATGTCCACAGTGAAAAAAAAGCAATGGCTGTTTTTTGCCTTGAATGACAGCAGAGTTTTAAGTGAAAAAGGGGAATAAGAGAGATGATAACATGCGGCAAAGGGCCGTTGGTTTGAGTTGATCCCGTGGCCGCTGTACATGAGGTGCCCACCCCACCTACTGAGCTAGTAGACACCCCAGCATTGAGCATTTTTTATTTCCCTGAGGTAATATGAAAAAAAAAGTTTGTTATTTTACTAGACCCCATACCTTTTTTTAAATATAGGCCCCTACCAAATGGTCGACATGTCACTTCATGGTAATTGTAAAATGGAAAGAAAAAAAATGTATATGTATATCAACATATATCAATTTGTTACCATGGAAGTAGTAGTATTACCAACGCTAGCATTATCTCCACATATTTACTCTACATATTTAATATTACAGTACTTTGAAAATATCTCAGAAATAGGAAAAAATCCTACTGATACATTTTTTTTCCCCCATCAAATATATAATGGAATAACATTAAATGTATGGTATTAACAACAGTGAATATTCATCCTTATTTAATTTCTTAAAAATTGTGAACTAATTATCTCACTACCTTTACCATAAAAGGACAATTCAACCGTTTGGTTAAGCATGGTTTAACCAGATAGTAACAAGTTTTATTATTGCAGAATATATACAATAAATGACAATACATTTATCATTTAACAACACTGAATTAACAACAATGACTGAAGTTTTTTGTGTTTTTTTTTTTTTGTTTTGTTTTTGCCAATCTTCGCTCCTTTTACCATAGGACAAACGAAACATTTGGTAGAGCATATATTTAATAAATTATCTGACCTCTGTTAGAACTGTATTTTTGTATATAGTTACATAAATCTAATCAGTAAGACCTCTGAAAGTATAACGTGTTGAAAAAAAGCCTACCTTTGAAAATCCCACCACACAGAGCCCTAATACATGGAGTAACTTTCTTTGTTACTGACTTAATGTTGGAGCTCACAAGGCTTATTATTTTAAGATGCAGCGACATTCAGTGATTTTTTTCAGCATAACATACCTAAACCGAAAAATTGTATCATTTTTTATCAATTTTACATTTTTGTTTGTGCAGATTAAAGTAAGCCTTGGACAGAGCTAGGCTGTTATCTCATGTTTCTTTTCTTCCTGCTGAGCTAGGCTAATCAGCTGTTGGCTCAAGCTTTATGTTTAAATTGCAGCATAAGATTGGTATTGTGCTCCTCATCTAACTTGCGAAAACAAGGAGGATGACCATTTTTCCCTAACAATTTCTTTAAAATATTTATGGTTATTTTATAGACATAAATAAGGGAGAACGCAGCAGGAGAGCTGAGCGTATATTGATCCCCTTCTTCACAGGGTGAAGACGAGTGACAGACAGCTGCGGTCAAGTGTCAGAAATCTGGAAGCCTATCCTGAGTTACTTTACCTTCCTGCTGCCAGTAAGATATTTTTAAATCCTGTGGAAAACAGGACAGACACAGTGCCTACTTTGCACATGGAAGTCATAATGAAAAGGACTGTGTGGCAAAGTGGCAAAGACTTTCATCATTTTTTACAGATTTAAAAGCCAGTCTGGGATTTTGTGGTGTGTAATTCAGTGGTGCACTAAACAGGCTATTCCTCATCAGGCTTTTTGCTATTTTAGAAAATAGCACAGGTGAATTATATTTCTACCACACAGCACTTTGCATAGTATTATTTTGTGTCATGCTGCCTGGCATGTACCTTTGCACAACTCAGAGAAGTAAAAACATTTGACAGTCATTTTGCTGCGGGCACACAGGAGAAATCACACTGAGGATGATGCAAAAATATTTTCTGAAATTTGTACCGGATGGAGGGCAATGAACATCTAGTTCCCCTGCATAATTGTGTTCATGAACATGATTCAGATCAGTAATATTGAGCAGTCATTTTCATAGCCAAGAGCACAGTGTATTTCCTGCAATATGATGTTTTTTGCCAGCCTGCGATATTATAATCAATAAAGGAAAATAGGTTTTATTTGGCAATGGGATTCCTGTCAGATTTAATTCAGTATACTTTATGATGGTTTAATTTCCCATTTGGTCTGGAGTTGTCAAGTTTTTTCCCTTTCAGGCCTCACTGACAACAAAGACAAGCAAGGTTAGATTAGCCTTTCAGCAGCAAAATGCATTAGCACACATTTTTGGTTGTGTAGGAGCTGTACTCCAGCATATTGAATTTGAAATTAAACTATGGTCATGAGGTTAAAGGGCTCTCTGTTTTTATTTGAGGGTGTTTAAAGCCACGGCATGTAATCCAGAAGTCACAAGGAGTCATATCTTACCAGAAACGTTTGCATGACATGAGATCTCAGCTGGTGCACCTTATTTAAATCAGTGTTATATGTTAAAATATGTCCAGTTTACAGACAGCTGGACCTCCTTTCAGTTAATCAATAGCACAAACAGGCTGAACAGGTTGAGAAAGACCATATAATTGCCAGGACAGTTGTTTTGGAGTTGCTTTTTAGATCCTTAAAATATTATGCATGCAAGGGTTTTCCACTGTGGGGGCATGGCCATCGGGATAGAGTTACATTAATTATATACGACTAGCAGACATTTGCCCAAAGAACATGAGTGGCTTCAATGACGAGACAACTGGATCTCTGAAATGAAATAGGCCTATTAGAAAATTTGGCACATGCAGTTCAGAGAGAGATTGTGTCTGAGGAAAAAGCATACATTCTTTGGATGTAGCATAACTAATATCTGAGCACTTTTGCTGTGCATCTCTCTTTGTCTGTCCCTCTCCTAATGTATCACTTTGTCATATGGATCACTGTACATTTAATATTATTATTTTTATATTATTATTTTATGTTGCATGTCTGCGTCCTGGGAGAGGGATCTCTCCCCAGTTACCTTTCCAGTTGCCTTTCCAGTTGCTTATTGTTGAGGGTCCAAGGACAGAGGGATGCTGTATGCTGTAAAACCCTCAGAGGCAAATTGTGATATTTGGCTTTACAAATAAAATTTAATTGAATAGAGCAATTTTCCTGTAGCCCCTGTAAGCATGTGCACATTCATAGTTAATGCAAGCATTTATACTGTGCAGAGCCCCTTAGGGAAAATATGTCCCTGTGCACATGGGAGGTAGCCACCGTGACATCACCTGTGTGCGGACTACAGTTCTAAAGCCTCAAGTCTGGCATTTAGGCAGGTGCCATCTTGTTTTTTCTGAGCCAGAAGTGACCATTTGGACAAGAGGGTTGAGCTGGAGAGGAGCAAGGGATGAATCTGACTGAGAATCTGAGGACACTATGCACACCCAGCTGAACAGAGACCCAAGTTATCAGCTAAGGCTAGTGCTAGTCTGCTAGCTTGGTTTGCAAGGTGCATCTATAATACACACTGATCGGGAAATTATTGGGATGTCAATTTTGCTTAAAACAAATTTATTTCCCAGAAAAAATGGGCAGCCAACTCATTAGAGTGACTTTTAGTACAAGATCATGAGTATTTAAATAAACAGAGTGCCACGATGCACATTGATTCTATTCCGATTGACAGGTCACTGTAGTAGTGACCAGTCAATAACAAGGGAGCCACACGCTGAAGCATACCCTATTTTATTATCTACTGTATTCTAAATTGAACCATAATTTACAAAATGAACATCATGCTGAATTGCAGCAGACTTAAAACTAAAGACTGAGACATAAACTCTTGTAAAAATGTTACAAGTTAACTTGCTTCTAGTAGGTTGACCGGGAAGTTAGTGTTGCCCTTTTGCCCTTGTCACCATAAGAAAAAGCCAATGGGATTTTTGGATTATTAAAAAAGAAAAAAGAAAAAAAAAAAAAAGCTCTGTGGCAAACAAAAATTTTGGATACTCTCACATTTAGCAAGATAGTCTTTACAATTGAACGCCTACTCTATGTTTTTTAAAGCGTAAATGTAATTGCTGGTAGTGAAAAGCTTATGTTAGGCTATAAACAAGCTGACTACAGGTGCGTGACTTAAACGTCACTCTGAGGCTGAAAAGTCATGTTCACTGTGATGACGTGCTTTAGTCCCATTTAGCCATTTGTTAGCAACAGCCTTTTTAAAGATACAAAGCCTAAAAACTTCAAAATTCATGAGTTGGGTTTATTGCTCTATGCCATAGAATTTCCCTTCCTGTTGTTAAAATCTCCCATAACCTAACAAAAATCCCATTTAAAAAAACCCATTGACTTTGACATAAGGGAATTAGTAGTGCAAAAATGCAAACTCATATCTGTGTTTTAGGACTCATTTCTGCAACACTCTATACAATATGACTTTTCAGACCTAGGGTAGGGTAACCAAGGCTTCATCAACTTCTTTTATACACTGTTTAATCTGTTGAGGATGTTAGTCTTATTATCCTAAAATTGGGGGACTGTGTATAATTCCAATACTTTTCATCCGATTTGTCAGCACTGTAATCTCACAGCCACTGTTTCATTTCAAAGCCAGTGTGATACAATAAAAATGTTTCACTGTCTTATTACTTTGTAGCTGTCCTGTCTGTACACTTTACATAAATAATGAATGATCATGAATCCAACTGACAAGTCTAACAATCAAATATTGATGAAGTTGAAACAAAATGGCTTTTATGTTATATTGAGAAAACAGAGATATGCTTTTATATTGATAATCCATTTAAGTCACACATCAATAAAAACCAGATCAGACTCAGTGCTTTCTCCACATTTCAATGGAATAGCTGAGCTGACAACAGCAAGTGAGACAAGTCATCTCTAATTTTATTGTATATAGATTGTTGACTATACTGCTCATTAGAAATATTAACATGTTTCTTAGACAGATTATAAAGAACAACTTCATTAGACTAAAATTACAACATATTAACTTACCATCTCTCAGAAACTTAATGTCCATGGCCTCCGCCATTTCTGAAGACGTCAGCAAACATGTCACAACTTGTGAACTTTTAACTTTCAGAAAATTTACACTTACAGTACAGGGTCGTAAACACCACAAGAGGGGTGCATTCATAAGGATTCATCTCATGAACACTGTAAACATGACCTCATTTGAAGGCAGC
Organism: Chaetodon striatus; assembly: GCA_029783705.1. Taxonomy (NCBI): domain Eukaryota; kingdom Metazoa; phylum Chordata; class Actinopteri; order Chaetodontiformes; family Chaetodontidae; genus Chaetodon; species Chaetodon striatus. The sequence continues at coordinate 7,642 of JAPZEB010057348.1, forward strand.
CATGACATATTGTAACTAATTAGGTTTCAAAAACCATGTGCTGTATTTTGTCTCATTTTTATACAAAATATCACCCTGCATAAGTAAAAGCCTACATCACAGTAATTCTCCTCAGAAGCTGACACATTGCTGCCTCATAGTTAAACAGTTAGCTTTGTTTTGCTAGCATTGCTTTTTAGTGCAGAAAAAATAGTGTAGGTGATTGAACATTCAAAGAGATTTAGGAGGGAATGAAGAAGCAGAGAGGAAAACAGGGTGGAGTGGAGGAGAGAGGGAGGAGGGAGGGAGTGTGAGTAGAGCGATAGCGGCAGATGAGGACGGGGGGGGGTGTAAGCTTATCGCCTGTCAGAGCCTTGCTATAAATTTTAAGAGGCCTGCACTAAGATCAAGCAGAATTAGCAATCATCACTCACCTTGAGATGTTTAGTCAGGAGCCTGCCAATTTAATGAACCTGGCCCACTGCCAGTGTTAATCCACTAAAGCAGCTGCATTACAGTTCATCTTTAAAGTAGTGACAAGTTTTAATTGTTGTTTCACAAGTACATTTGCAGCTGCTTTACACAATAATTTTATATGTGGGCCATAAAGTATCACCAGGTCAGTTAATGTGTTGTTTTACAAAAGAAAAAAAAAACATTTTCTTGCTCCTGTATTATATAACCACACGGACATTTTTTAAAGTGGGGAAATATCTGTCTGCTTTCTTTGCTAATTAGCACTAAACATTAAGCACAGCTGAGTCTGATGGGAAAATCATTAGTTTGGTCATAAACCAAGTATTGAACAAATTTAAAATTTGAGCTGATAAATGTGGCAGATAAACAAGTTGGCATCAAAAAAGTTAATTAAAATTCACCCTTTAGGGGCCATGAATGTTTGTACTGAATTTTATGGCAATCCATCTATCTCTGATATTTTTGTATTCCGTGCAGCTTCTAACGTCAGCTGTGCCACGTTCATAATAAGTTTGAAAACCAGAGTGTCTGTCCTCCTCCTGTCATCATACTATGCAAATCTAAAAGTGGAACTGATTTATTACGACACATCTGTGTACTTGGGTGTCACCAGCTTTCATCCACCATCTGGCTGCCTTCAGGTTACACACAACACCACCACCGCCTACTATCACCCTACTACTACCTCTGACCCTTATCCACCAACAATGAATGGGTTCCGCCTCAGTTTCTGCATGTTATAGTCTTCTTCTTCTTCTTCTTCTTCTTCTTCTTCTTCTCATCATTATTGGTTGGTCCAAAAAAAAAAAAAAATCATTATTGGTTGGTCCATGCTTGTTTTTTGGATAAAAACAAAGATCTGTAATAACAGAATGTTATATTCCTGCCAGAGGTCTAGGGGAAGGGGGGAGTAACACAATGAAATTCAATCATTTTGATCCACTCCCTGCTCACTCTTCTTTTGGTTCCAGGTTAGATGCTAGAGTTAAGGTGCATCTAGCTCGCCTTCAACTGGAGAGAGAGGAGCAGGGGCGCGATTTTCAGCTGCGCAGGGAGATAGAGCTGAAGAGGCTGGAGGCAGAAACAGCCATTAAACTGCGTCAATTGGAAATACAAGCGAGCTTGGCTCCTGCTGCTGTTAGCATGCAGTCACAGTCTGGTCTAGAAGCAACATTTAACGTTGGTAAGCACATTTTTTTGGTCCCTGTTTTTCACGAATCTGAGGCTGAGTCCTATTTTGGTGCCTCTGAGTGCATTGCAGCTGCTTTTCACTGGCCAAGGGATGTGTGGGCTATACTCTTACAATGTAAGTTGTGCTGTAAGGCTCAGGAGGCTTGTGTTTCTCTTTCAGTCGAAGAAAGCTTAAATTATGACCCGGTTAAAGGTGCTATCTTACGCATTCACGAGCTTGTGCCTTAAGCCTATAGGCAGCGTTTCCGTGCCCTTAGAAAGGTGACGGGGCATATGTATGCTGACTTTGCTAGAGAGAAGAGTGTTATATTTGATCGATGGTGTGCCTCATGCAAAGCTGATGATCATAAAGCTTTACGTGAGCTTATGCTATTAGAGAAGTTTAAAAACTGCCTCCCTGAACATATCTAAATGAAAAGGTGAGTACTCTGCAGCAAGCTGCGTCTCTGGCGGATGAGTTTGCACTCACGCACAAGGCTGTATTCGTGAAATGCCACTCTTCTGCTCAGAAATCCAGTGAGGCTAAAGACACCTCTAACCCTGTGCCAGTTCTCGCTGCCAAAGCTGAGAAGATGTGCTTTTATTGTAATAAGCCTGGTCATTTGGTAGCTGACTGTGTGGCTTTGAAACAGCGAGAGTATGCCACTGTAGGAAACCAAAAGGGGCATACAGAGGACAGATGAAAACTGTGGCTCCAGTGTGCAGTGAACAGCTTTCGGCTGCCAAAGAGCCAGATGTGTGTTTTAAACCCTTCATCTCTGACGGCTTTGTGTCTCTAACAGGACGAGCTGAGGATCAGCACCCAGTCAAGGTGCTGCGGGACACTGCCTGTTCACAGTCCCTCATCCTCTTCAATGTCCTGCCTTTGGATGAGAAGTCTGCCCATTAGGCAAGTGCTGTGGGGAGAGGGTTTAAATAACCTCAGGAAATATGAGAGGAATTTTAAGGGCTCCAGCAAAAGAGCCCACTAGTACAATTCCAAAGACG
>JAPZEB010057349.1:0-10268 GCA_029783705.1 Chaetodon striatus
TGATGGTCTGGGGAGGCAGATCCTTGGAGGGTCACACAGACCTCCATGTCAGAGCCAACAGTACCCTGACTGCTGTTCGGTACCAAGATGAAATCTTCAGTGCAACTGTCAGACCTTACGCTGATGCAGAGGGCCCTGGGGTCCTCCTGGTGCTGTGGGCCCTGGGTTCCTCCTGGTGCAGTGGGCCCTGGGCTTCTCCTGGTGCTGTGGGCCCTGGGTTCCTCCTGGTGTAGGACAATGCTCAGCCTCATGTGTCCAGAGTGTGTAGGCAGTTCCTGAATGATGAAGGCATTGATGCCAGTGACTGACCCTCTGGTTCCCCTGACCTAAATCCAACTGAGCACCTATGGGACGTTATGTATCGTCGCATCCGGCGCTGCCAAGTACCACCACAGACTGTCCAGGAGCTCACTGATGCCCTGATCCGGGTCTCGGAGGAGATCACCCAGGACACCGTCCACTGACTCATCAGGAGCTCAGAAGTTGTCCAGAAGTCGTACAGGGATGGGGGCCGTACACACCACTGAGTCACATGATGAGTTGGATCAGCCTGTGATTTCAAATCTTTTACTTTGATTTGAATCCAGCCCTCAGTGGGCTGATGATTTTGGTTTCCACTAACCGTTATAAAAAATAATACAAATAATACAGTGTACATCAGCAAAGATTTTAAAGCCTTTACTGTCATTGTACAAAGCATATACAACGAGATCAGAAGTGCTACATCTGATCATCTGATCAGGTGCCAACTGGTCATTAAAACAAGCACGTAAAAAACAGACAACATAATTATTTATAAAATCATAAATAAATAGTGTAGAAAAAGGAAGTAGGTTGTATGAAGCTGTCGGACATGTAAAATAAAGAGTGAAGAGCAAGATATTCATATTCATGTGTTTTGAATTATCAGCCTGATGGCCCGCGGGTAAAAACAGTTTGAGTCCATTTGCACGTGATTTTTAACTCCTGTATCAGATAAAAGGGAATATATTAAAATATATATATAAAAGGGATTGACGGTATCAAATGCCATCCTCTTACTTGTCATTCAATGCAATTAGAAAATATTAGACTTTAAAAACTCAAATCAAATCTCAATATCTGTTCACTCTATTTTCCCTCCAGCTCAGGATGGACTCATGGTCCAAATCAACAGCACTGTTGGAGGAGAGCGAAGGCTGGACGTGAGCCTGCTGTTCCATCTGCACCCCAGCTACCCTTCCTGTCCTCCCGCCATCTCCGTCTCCTCCGCTGTTCTCTCCAGGACTCAGTGTCACGACATCAGACAGAAGCTGCTGGATCGAGCTGCAGCGTTACCACCAGAAGAACCAATGGTTCATGAGCTGGTGGAGTGGATGCAGGTAAATCAACTTACTAACTGTTTAATGAGCTGTAACTTTGGTTACACATAATTAAGTGACACTTGACACACTAATCATTTGGTCTGTGTCATAAGGAGCAGTGTGTGGAGGTGACAGACGGCTGCAGAGGGGCTGAGGAGGACGTGAAAAAGGAGACAGAAAAAGAGGAGGAGTGGACGGCAGTGCTGTCGTTGGACCACATCAGATCTCGAAATCGTTACATCAGTCTGCTGGAGCGCTGGACCCAGCAGCTGCAGCTCACTGGGAGGTTGTTACTGGGACGGAGTATACTGGTTATTCTGCAGGGGTCCAGACCCAGCATCAAGGTATCAACCGACTGTCACACCATCACACTGTTTTCCATATACACTGGAAAACATTCAGTACATGTTAAACCAGTCGTGTATATCATTATTACGTGAGCACATCTTTACTGTGTTATTGTGATGCCAAATAAAACTACAGTAAAATATGCTTGATTAGTGCCCTCTGGCTCACACCATAATGAAGACATTTCCTATGAACTAGAGGAGATCCTCACCAATATAAACACAATATAAAATAGGGCTGCAAAATCATTTTCATAATTGATTAAGCTAGATATTATTTATTAATCAGAAGGCAATTAAAATTCACATCACTGTTTCCTGGAGCCCAAGCTGATGTTATCAAATCCAGTGGGCCAAAACCAAAAAATATTCAGCTTACTGTAATGTTAAGACCATTGAAAGCAGCACAAGGTTTGTTTGTTTTTTGTATTAAAAATTACGTCAATGATAAATTGATCATCAATAGTTAGAATAATTTTCATCATCACTGCAGCTCTGACATGAAACATACTGCAGAGGTTAAAGGGTTCAGTGTAAGCTAAGTCGAGACTGTCTTCCCCAGAAAAATGAGAGCATCTGTCCTCTCAGCAAGTGCTCCAAAACATCTGTTAGCACTCAAGTGACAGCGCCTTCTAGTGGCTGTAGGAGTGATGATCCTCTTTTCAGGAGCAAAGGAGGGAGTCACGTGATGTTAAAGTCTGCAAGGGGAGGAGGTCGGGGTGGATGGATGGGTCAGCAGAGCATCAGATTTGAACACTAGAGGACGCTGTTCAGTTTCTGTGTCTAACAGTCAGTGTTGCTTTCTTAAAGCCAGTGGTTCCTAACCTTTTTACTTAGAGGACCCTTTTTTATAATGCAGTAAACTGACGACCCCTGGCTGAGCCAGGATATATATATGCATTTTTATTTTTGGATGAAGTTTTAGCAGATTATTTTCAGTGGAAAATGCATCAGAGATTATTTTTTCTGATATATTTTTAGGAACGTCTGATACAATTCTCTGCCTGCATGATGTTTTACTTATATTTTTTAACGGCTTCTTTTATGACAGATTCAGTGTTTTCTTCTCCCTGTCACTTGGCCATTATTGTGTTAGTTCTTTGAATGTTTTAAATTCATACTTTTCTAATGCAGGATTAGTTTCTTGAGCAGAGTGAAAGCTCTGAATATAGCTTGTGCTCAGGTGTTCACTGTGTCCTCATCCCGCAAGTTTTCTTTTAAGTTAAGATCTTGATTAATAATCTAAACTTTTGAAAAATAATTTCAGTTAGTTTTCTCCACAAAAATAGATGGAATGCTGAGATATAAGTTTACTGTGTATTTAAAAAAAACGCTTTCTTCCACCCCCTAAACAGGGCTGCAGTGATATACAGGTTTTAAAGTTTACCATGATATAAAAGTTGACGATTATCATACCGTGTCCATTTGACTGTAATCTTGTCTCCTCAGGAGTTTTGTCGCCTTTTAAAGACGGTGAAGGTGGATGTGGATTCTTCAGGCAAGAAGTGCAAAGAGAGGATGATGAAGGTTCTCATTGAAAGCCCTTCATCTTCCTCCTGTGGACACGGGTATGGATCACTGACACACTGTGTGACTCTGATGTAGCAGCACTTTGATGATCAGTGTTGGATCACGCAGCAGTGTTACTACAGCTCTCACACTGTTTCCCTCTGTGTTTCTCTCTGTGTCTCTTCATCAGTCTTCAGGGTTTTCTAGTGAAGGATTATGGGTCGTTACCCGAGCTGACCGCAGTCTTCCAGGAACTTAACATGGCTGAGATTTACCAGCAGATACAGCCATCATTAAGTGACTGACGGCACACGGGTTACCATGGTGACCACAGTGACTGAACCTAAACCGAGAAGATCCTCGACGAGATTTGGACTGAACGAGGACAGTGTGACTGTAGAAGCAGGTGCGCACAACACAAGTCGACTGCGTGGAGCACCAGATTAAATGTTGAGCGTCCTCCGCAGACTCGACTCCGTGATGTAACAGCAGCTCAACAACAGACACAAAAAGACTGATGGTTGAAACACAATAAAAACATGGTTTCAGTATTGCTGACGTGTGTGTTAACACGTTGTATAACTGTCATTGACGGACTGATCGGTTCATTTGCAATAAGTCTGTGTGAACACAGACTGCACTAAAAGGTGGCAACCTTTTTTTCCCTTTGGTCTAAAAATAGGGAATCTTGCAAATCGCGAAGGCGACAGCTGTGGCTGGAGGTAAGATGTTCTTTTAGGTTGCCTGTCCCATTCTCATGAAGAGGATATCTCAAGAACGCTCTGAGGATATTTCCTTAAATTTGGCACAAACATCTACTTTGGCTCATAGGATGAGGTGAAAGGGCGAGGTGACTGTGACCTTGAGTCCATGTCATTGTCATGAATGTGATGTCTCAAGGATGCTTTGAGGGAAGTTTCTCAACCTGGACTCAGGAATGAACTGATTAGCTTTTGGTGGTCAAAGGTCAAGGTTAAATGTGACCTCATGTCTTTCATTCTCATGAACGTGAGCCCTCAAGAAGGTTGTAAGGGAATGTCTTCAAATTTGGCAAAAACAAAACAAAACCTGTAAACATGTACTGATCAGAATTTGGTGGTCAAAGGTCACTGTGACCTCACAAAACTTTTTCTTTTTGCCATAATTCAACAATTCATGTGCTAATTATGACAAAATTTAAGGTCTAATAGGAAAATAAAAAAGATGGAAATGATGAGAATTTACATCCTAAAGGTCAAAGGTCAACTTCACAGTGACATCATAATGTTCTGCAAAAACACTTTTCAGGCCATTACTCAACGTCATATCTCAGGAACAGAAGCGGAGACATTTGATTAGATGCTGAACTGGTGACAGTGATCTCTGGTGCCCACCTTGATGCCTGCTGCTGGGGGAAGATGTGTGTGAAGCATCAGTGTTTAATCACAAGTGCTATATCGTAGGCAACTGGACTTGCTTGCGTTTCTTGAAGACGTTTCACCTCTCATCCAAGAGGCTTCTTCACTTCTAACTGACTGTCCAGTTGCCTACGATATAACACCTATGATTACCATGACTTGGACGACTGAGAATCTTCACCGACATTCATGTTTAAGATTATGGAGCTTATTTGCATCAACATTCATATCTGAAGCACTGTCAGCTGTCATGGCTACATGTGAGACGTCACTGGTTCACAGAGGCGTACAACTGCATGGGGATAATACTAGTTTTTATCACCCATTTTATTAACATTTAACCCAAAATCATGATCTTTCCAAAGTGTGTTCACTTCCTAAACTGAAGAAAAGAGTAGGATGCATCTATATATCCATGTTTTTCCCCCACCTTATTTAAGTGATCATCAAGTCTCCTCTGTAGTGGATTTAACATCATATTATGCATGCATACTCTTATCGTGACGGCCCACCAGCAGGTGGAGACATGACATACAATACTTTTCAATGTATGTAATATTTATTCATTGTGAAAAATAAGAAAAAGCGTGTTGGCTGATTCTGATTCTGTATGTCGTGCATCCCTAGACAAGAGTCTCTGTTACTACCTTCTTTTTTTTAACACATAACCCAATCACAATCTTCCCCTAACCTTAACCAAGGTCCTTTTGTTGCCTAAACCAAGGACATGAGGTAATGGACATGAAACAAAAGTTCTGGTGTCAAGGCCCTGCACTTTGTACACCACCATCCATCCCATCCACCTTCCTCTGAAGCCTACACAGAACATTGTTGTGGTGCTTTGTTGCCTTAACGAAATGTCTTTGAACATAATGCAGGCCGTGTTTACATTACCACAACAATGCAAGGAAGAAACCAGCTCAGTAACATGCTAACGTAATTTCCAGGGGACAGAGCTGCCTTGTCTACATACTGAATGGACTGCTGCAGACAAATGTGTTTACTGTTAAAGAAGTTGCTGTCCTGACTTGCCCGCCTTCAGCAGAGCAGGATAGGAGGGTCTGATATAAAACAGAACAAAGCCCCCTCCTCATTAATGAGAGTATCTTCATCATAACGAGGACCAACATCAACACACGGGACATAAACAGTTCTGGCTTCTTAGATGAAGGAGGCTCAAGTGGACATAAAAAATTCCAGTTGCTTCATCTCAAGAATTTAAACCTCGGGTCAGTCACCAGTTTACAGCTGCTTTTCCTCCAGAACATTCTCTCAGACCATATGGGTCTTTGAAGGCTGCAATATGTGTGATGACTCATAGCCAGAGTTTTGTTCTTTACTCTCTCATCCTCATGAACTGATCTTAATTTTTGGTACATGAACTGTTGTAGCACTACTTGTTTAACGATTAATGTTGTTAACATCTTTGCTTCATGGCCCATGTCAGCTCTCCACCCTGACTCTTTTGCTTTTTAAAAGGGTCAGGCACAACGAGAGTGGTGGCTCAGCATTTTCTGCGCATATCTGAAACCTTAAAGAGATCTCAGACTCCACTGAAGCAAACACCTCAGGAGCTGGTCTGAGTTTAGGTCGCTTCAAATCCACAGCATGGTTCACTTAACCTGTATATTGTGAACACAAAGCTCTCCAGGTTCACTTTGCTGATAACTCAAGCATCGAGGTATTTTAAACATAAATGAAGTCAGAAAAAGGGAACTCACATGTTCACTCAGTCAAACAGGTGTTGCCAGTAGAGCCCAGGATCCTGCTGCAGGTGGTTCAGGAAACAGCTCAAACCTGAACTCAATCAATATGGGCACTCATCAAGCCAGGCTCCTCCTCCTTCCTGCTCCTTCCTGCTCCTTCCTGCTCCTGTTTGTCTGACTTGTGCTATCAAACATATTACATGTGTCACCAGTTGATGTTCAGGACCCTAGAGACGCTCTGGGTGACGGCCTCAGGTGGCTGCAAAATAAAATATTCAACAATTATGCATACCTAAACAACAAAGTGTCAGTGGATTCCAAAACCAATGTTTCCTGTTGGTAGGATGAAGACGTGGTAGCAATTTCCTTTAAAGTTTGGACAACTGAAACTATTCAGTGTCCGTGTACAGTCCTCCGTACATGCCATCTTCGTGAAAAGCCCATAAAAACAGTGAAAACAGCATTTAAGTATGTCTCCATAACATAAAATATTCATGACTAAGCAACAGTCGAAGCTTTGGCGGCACCAGAGCTGAGCTTATACCGAGCTGAAGCCCTGAGTCTTAACTGTTCATCACCTGCGGCTCCTTTTCGTTTTGCACTTAACCTGAATCAAAGCTAGGTAGGAAACAATAACTGTTTACAGGCACACGAAAATCCCACTGTTAATCCAAACATGACAATATTCTTATTTAATGCGGGGGATGTGAACAGCACACTCCATTTGGATTTTCCAAATAAAACATTTTCCAATTAAGACACGTGGGTAGGTCTTTATTTAAACATTATTTTTACTGTTAATATTGTCAATTATTTTCCTCCATTAATTGATTAGTTGTTTGATCTATGAAATGTCTGACAATGGTGAAAAATGTGGGAACAGTAAAGCCCAAAAAGACATCCTCAATGTCTTGTTTTCTACACAACCCAAAAATATTCAGTTCACTGTCATAAAGGAATAAAGAAACCAAAAAATCATCATATCTGAGGAGGTGGAACCAGAGAATTTTGATTTTTTTTTTGTTAGAAAATTACTCATATTAAATCTATTATCAAATTAATTGGCAATTAATTTAATAGTTGACAAATACTTGTACTTGATAAATCATTGCAGCTTTGAATGTGGGGTACGCCGATTTTATTCACATTTTAGAAGCATTCTTTGGACACATGTTCAGCACATTTGGAATATGCATCTCAGTCGGGGTTATTACTGCAGTTTGCAGCACACGGCCTCTGGCCTGTTTACAATCAGCGCTGTGCGCTCTCAAGGACGTGTTGTACACGAACAACAGATTGCAGGGCTGGAGTAAAGATGTATGATCAAAAGAAAAGCCCACATTTCTGCTCAGAAGGAGAAACACACCTACTATTAAACATTATGAAAGACCTGGATATCGACAGGTTTTTGGATATGCTCAAGTATCACAATGAAGACCTTTTCGAAAGGGCGGCTGAAGAACTGGTGGAAAATTTTGACAAGATCCTATGTGGATGCAAAAGGCAAAATGGCACAGGTTGCTCCAGCTGTTCCACTTTTCCATATTTTAATGTGATATATTAAGGCAGTGGTTCCCAACTGGTCCAGCCAAAGGGTCCAGATTTCTCCAGTCATAACTTCAAGGTCCACACAGTTGAATACAATCAGCGTCATAGTTGCGTTTGACCATGTCATCAAGCTAGTTCGCTGTCTCTTTCCAGTCGCTGTCTGTCAGTCACTCACTCTACAGCAGGAAAGGGCACTTCAAAATAAAAAGCTCTGAGCCGGAAATTCACTGTACTTCAAAATAAAGTCTGCTTTTTTACAAACTTGACACATTTGCAAGTCACTTGTGGTCCATTCAGAATGGACCCCCGACCCAGTTTAGGACCGCGACCCACCTGTTGGGAACCACTGAGTTAGGCACGGTAATCTGAATATATATAACAGGAATAATAGTGTATTATTCAACTTCATTCGCCACATAAACATCTTGGTAGGAATATTGTCTATTTCGGAGTATTTTGTGCATGTAAACAGCCGCATAGCATTTGCACACAATTAAACCTGTTATCTTAATAGGCTTATTTTTTAACTTTTGATTTAATAGGACCAGGTGCCTGCATCTTTCATCATGTGCCACCCAATTATGTGCAACACCCATGAATTACAACATTTCTGGCTACACTGGTGAGTTTATCAGAGCTTTTTCCACTGAAAACAGCTGCCAGCTGCTGCGGGAAATCACGCTGACGAGAGCAGTGAGGCTAAACTGGAGCTGAACACTGGAGCTGTGGGCTGGAAAACCAACAATGAGCTGAAAATGTTCAAACGCTCAGTGACACTAAAAATAGCTGAGCTAGCATGAAGAGAAGTGGTAAAAAACAGTGGCATCATGTTTTAATAAAGCTGTGGTCGCAGCAGACACTGAAAGAAGACAGAGGCAGCACGTCTGGCTTTAAAAAGCTCAGTGTGCTTTTTTATTTACATTTTCACTGAGCTGAAAATATTCAACTCACTGAACTCACTGAAACAGGTGAACAGCTCAAAACATTTAACTGAGATCATGAAATGGTACAGAAAGATAAACTAATGTTATAAACCAGAAATAAAAGCTCAGTTTTTTTAACCACCTTTGAATAAGAGCAGTGTTTCAAACAGTACGTCATGTTGTAAAAAGCACGTTCATTATAATGCAGTTATGTACATGTTCAGTTCATTTTCAATATTTGTACACACTCCACATACTGCAGTTTACAAAATGTTCTGTGAAAATCACACCTGCCTTCAAAAATACAACTGAAGAGCTTCAATCCACAGTAAGACATTCAAAGTAAGACATCCTTGTAAAAAGTTTAACACTCTGTACAAGTTAAAACAAGTTTAGTTCTTTGCGAATGATTGTGACTGACGTAGGTTTGACAACATGATGACACTTCAGTTGTCGTCTCTTTTTCAAGACCGATTCAGAGTCAGAGAGACGGAGGTGTCGGGAGGAGGTTGGCTCGTCATCCGTTCATCAGACAGGTGCGGCAGCAGAACTGACGGTAAAGCTTCTTCTCACAGAGACGGTTGGACTTGACCATCTCACAGAACACCTCATCAGCTGACGGACAGATTGATGCAGAGGCAGAGAATGAGCTTAAAGGAACACTGTGCAGGATTTTACAGACCTTACACAAAAGGAATCTCTCTCAATCATCACTTATAATACACTAGGAGTGTGTGGTGGTGTATTTTTCTGCAGAGACTCTGCCCTCTGCCTGTATCCTTATTTCCTGTGGTCAGGACAGTTATGGATGTGTACCTCCACAGCGCTCAGGTGATGTCAGGGCTTTATAAAAAGGTGGCTAACAGCCCTGTGGTTGTATGCTTCCGCCCACCAGTCAACTTTCTCTTACAGTTTACATCCATGTCTGTGAAAACATGAATGCTTCACACACACACTATACAATCAGCACAGTTTCAAGGTGGACACCAAAGATGAGTGCCACCAGTGAAGTATCTGACCAAATATTTCCCTTCTGTTCCTGAGATATGAGGTTGAATAACGGCCAGAAAAGTATTTTTGCAGAACATTATGATGTCACAGTGCAGCTGACCTTTGACCTTTTGGATATAAAGTGTCATCACTTCATCATTTTATCCTGTTAGACATTTGTGTGAAGTTTTGTCATAATTAGCGTATGAATTCTAGAGTGTTCTATCGTGTCTATCGTGTTCATGAGAATGAGACAGATGCAAGGTGACACTGACCTTGAGCTTTGACCATCAAAATCTAATCAGGTCATTTATGAGTCCAAGTGACCATCTGTGCCACATTTAACGAAATTCCCTCACGGTATTCTTGACATATCCTGTTCACATTCACAGCTTATCGTTGAGTCCAAGTGAATGTTTGTGCCAACTTTGAAGAAATTCACTCAAGCTGTCCTTGAGATATCGCTTTCACAACAATGAGATGGATGCAAGGTCACAGATACCTT
>JAPZEB010057350.1:0-10265 GCA_029783705.1 Chaetodon striatus
ACAAATGTTTAAAAAGATTTGACTATAAAAACGGTGAGAAACTGGATAAAAGCAAGGTTTTAAGAGAGACGAGCTGGCGAGGAGCTTACAGACTTACAGATTAGGCATTACCCATATAACATCTTGTCCTTACCATCCTGAAAGCCAAGGGCACGAAAGAGATTTCATCAGACCATGAAATCCATGTTACACAAACACTGTCTTGATTCACTGCAGGATTAAGATGACTGCATTCCACTTGTGTTGTTTGCTGCCTGTGAAGCTGTGCAGGAGTCACTGGCTTTCAGTCCTGCTGCACTAGTGTTTGGACATGAGGTTAGAGGTCCTTTTGACGGACCTTAAAGAGCATCTGGTCATACCAGAAAAAAGGTCAAATGAATTCCAAAGAATGTCATTAAACCTAAAGATCGCCTCCAGCTTCCCCGCTCTTTAGCTAGAGATGCTCTAACCTCTTTCTAAGTGAAGATGAAGCAATGCTATGACCTGTAAGCAGTTGCCCATGTTTCAACTAGGTGACAGAGTCTTTCTGCTTTTGCCTGATCCTGGTTCTGCCCTCTCTACTTAATTTTCCGGTCCTTGTGTTGTAGAGAAAAAGCTCAGTGAAACCAACTATGTCATCCAAACCCCTGACCGTAGGCAGCGGACCAAGATGTGTAATGTTAACATGATGAACTTGTACCATTCCCAAGGTCAAAATGGGTCATCCACTGCCCAGGAAGAGAAAACTGCTGTCTCACCTATGGCTTCCTTTTCAAAGGTGAATTGTCCTTATGATGGTGATGGTGATGGGTTGATGATGCCTGGTGCTACTTAATAGGGGGGCAAGGCTAAGTAACACTAAGGCGTTGTCCAATTTGCCCCTTTACTTGTCTCATCTCCCTGATGACCAGTGTGATGACATTAAGAAACTTATATGTGACCTCCTGTGTCTGTTTATTTACATTCCCTCTCTAACTTCTGTCATAACTAACGAGAGTGCCCTGACTAATCCTGTACCAATCAAGCAGTATGCCCATCGGGTGAGTCCAGCGAAGAGGGAAGTCATGAGAAGCAAGGTTGACAATCTTGTGCAAAATGTATTTGCGGTGCCAAGTTCAAGTCCTTAGAGTTCCCCTTGTCTCCTTGATACAAAGGCTGATGGGAGTCTAAGGTTCTGTACCAACCTCCGCAAGGTAAATGCTGTAACTGTCCCAGATGCACATTCATTACCAATTTCTGATGATTGCATTAATGAAATTGGTCCTGCAATGTATGTGAGTAACTTGACATGTTAAAAGGATTCTGGTAGGTTCCTTTAACTACACATGCTTCTGAAATCTCAGCTTTTATGACCCCTGACAACTTTCTCCAACACACTGTCATGCCCTTCAATATGTGTAATGCTCCTGCTACTTCCCAGAGGCTAGTTAATAAAGTATTGGGGGATGTTCCAAACTGCAGAGCATATCTGGTTGACATCGTGGTGTATTTCATTTTCTTGGGATGACTATTATTGGTCCTGCAAAAACTTTTTCTCTGTAGCAGCCCCACTGACTACATTAACTAGTTCCTCAAAGCCCTTCATTTGGTCTAGTGAGTGCCAACAGTCTTTTGAGGGTCTTAAGTGTATATTGTGTTGCACTCCTGTTCTGTCTGCCCCAGATTTCTCCTCCCCTTTGAAGCTTGAAGTTGACGCCAGTAAGGCTGGGGCTGTTCTTTTGCAAGAGGAAGACCAGGGCTTCAATCATGCTGTGAGTTACTTTTCACGCAAGTTTAACAAACATCAATGTAAGTATTCCACTACTGAGAAGGAAGCCCTACCACTGCTGTTTGCCCTACAAATTTTGAGGTTTAACTCGGATCAAATGTGAAACCTATCAGCGTACTTACAGATCATAATCCTCTTGTGTTCCTCTCCAGAATGTACAGTCACAATCAACATCTTATGTGTTGGTCCCTGATTGTTCAAGACTACAACCTTAAAATTGGCCATAAAAAGGGGTCTGAAAATATTCTTGCTGATGCTCACATGCTACGTAGTTATGTAAAATGTACTTAGCTATAACATAGCTAAGTATATATATATATTGAGGACCTTGAAGCCTGAAGAGTTTCCTCTTGATCCTTTTTGGTTTTTGGTTTATGTTTTTCATAGGTAGAGGATAGTGAGGCCTAGCTTTGTTCTATTGGTGTCTTTTATTTGGCACAACCACTTTGTCCCCCCCCACATTTGGAGAGCCTTGTGTTAAGTTTGAAAAGTTTGTAAATAATCACTTTTCATTTTTACACTTCCACTTTCCCCATAAGGGGACATAACATCTGGTATATGGATCAGAGGTTGTGTCAAACATAAATCTTTGTCCTATTGTTTGTTAATACCCTTGATTTTAGGCAGACAATTCACAGCAGGTCAGAGTTGACCGTGGACACCTGATCAATGATGAGGATCTCCAGCTCTTAACATTTTTCATAAAGTGTGTTCCTCTTGTCATCTGTCAACTTCTGGTATGATTTTGTCTAACCTAAGGGCAGCAAGAATGTTGAGTGCAGTGTTGCGCCATTGAGTTTAAATGCTTTAGTAACTGTTAGTGCTGTTAGCAGGACCTTGAAAGCCTCAGGATTCTATCCCTCACACTGCAATGTCCTTACTACCATCTAGTAAACAGCTGAGATTACATTGAACTTGCCTGTTCCTGCACCACCTGAAACAATTAGATCACACATAGTTCTTTAAATATTTCTTACAATGCAAAAACTGTGTAGATATGACCAATCTTTATTTTCTTTTTTTTAAATTGTCTTACTGATCAAAAAAGTTGTATGTGTGACAAAAAATTGCACTGGTTCTGGATTTGGGCATAACTTGTGACTCTACATGGTCATACACCATTCACTGCTGTGTGTTTAGGCAGTGCACTTTTGACACATACTGCTTCTCAGATATGAAGCCAGATTGACAGTCCACAGCCAAAGGAGGTCCTGTTGTGAGTGGAGCAGTTTGTACATCTCTTGCTGTATGGTCAAGTCCAGGGAACAGCACACTTCCATCTCAGCTTCAGCATTCTGAAGGATGTGCTCCTTTTTGAATTAAGGATGTGCTCCTTTTTGAATTAACCCTCTGTGTCCATGGTATCCCATACATGAACAGAAGGTCCCCTCTTAGCAGCTTCCTTGCTGGCTTGCTCTATGATGTCCACTCTACTTTGCCATTTTGGTATTTATATTGTTGGAAATCTCATCATACTTTGCAGTGTGCAGACCATCTTTCCATCCCTCCGTGGGCAGAACAGTATGAACATGTGATGACAGTAGCACTCTTCATCCTTTGCCTCATTAAATTTGTGACACCATATAACACATGGTGTTTTACAATTCCTGATGCACCCGCTCCCATCCATCAGCTTGATGATATTATCCATCTCTACGTTAGCTGAATCTACCACGTTGGGCTGAAACTCTGTGTACCACTTTGCAAATTCAGCCAGCAAAAGTTCCTCTTGTTCACGAGGTCTGTATGCATACTGGTCAGCTATTGTCTGGGCACACACATGCTCACATTGGCTTTCTAGGGTTTCAAACACTGATCTTGGTTCCAAGAACATCACTCTGTCACCAGGCATATCTGTTGGTACAGTCTCGAAGTTCAAACATTGCACTTGAGGTCCTACAACACATTACATGGCCTTCTGTGCATTGGGACAGCTGTAGCTCAGAGGTAGAGATTGGTGGAAGATTAGCAGTTTGATCCCTGACTCCTGCCCACATGTCGAAGTATCCTTGAGCAAGATACTAAACCCCAAATTGCTCCCGATAACTATTCCATCTGAGTGTGAGTGTGAGTGTGAGTGAATAGTTACTGAGTAGGTGTGCGTTGGTATACAATGGATTTGCCCTTGGCATTTACCCCCAGTGCCTACTTGTAGCTCTCCTCACTGATACTCACATTATCCAGCACCTCTTCCACATCCAAGCTATCCACACAATGGTCTTGTTCCAAGACATACCTCACCTCTCCAAGAATCTCTACTGTGGACTTTGTTATGCAATTTTTTTTTCTCACAGTCAAAAGTATCTGGAGCATTAGCCACAGCAACTCTGGAAGAGAAATGACTTGCCAGATTTGCTACAGGATGCTAAATGTGTGTTTCTCTGCAACTCTGTGACAAGGTTAGAGAAAGGAAAAAGCCACACACTGGATGAAGCTCCCAGGTGAGTTTTAGACCAGGTCTGATGAAGAGCCATGAAGGCTTGAAACATCACCTTGTCATGTGGTAGATCCCCATTTTTTAATTTTTATTAAAACTCACTCACGCTTCATCCAGTGTGCAGCTTTTTCCATTTTCTGTGTTTGAACCTTAGCCAGCACCTGGGCCTCTATTTCTAAGGATGTGCTCCTTTTTGAATTTTTTCTACTAAGATTACTTAGTACTCGATCATTATCTGCAGGGAACAAGGAACAGCTGACATACTGGTCAGTGAACATTTGGAGTTTGTGCTCAGGCTCATTATGCCCTGGTGCATCATCTACCCACACCACACAGTGTGGATGGAGAGATCCACGTTGTTGTCATTCAGTTCTAAGCGCATAGTGCTTGATTTTGCTAAGTGGGTTGCAGTTAACCAAAATAATGTCCTGAAACAGAAATTGCAACTATTGGTGGAACTGCCTAGCAGTGTTTGCAAGGTTAGAAGCCACAGAGTGGCACTTGTCTTCCCAAGACATTCCTGCTACATCTTCATCAGTTAACCTCTGTCTTTGCTGGCTTGCTATTGCTTGCAGGTTGCAAAATGCGAGGCACACCGCACTGCCTTTTTTTTTTTTTTTCTAATTGAATGCCACTAGTAAAAAAACGCTTGCTGCTCCTTTTTATTGTTGCCAGGCAACCACCCCATCACCTCTACTGTAAACCCTAACCTTCCCATGTAATCATTATTTCAAAATAATTAGTATCTATTTCCTAAAATGGAAAGTAAGAGGGTACTTACTGTTGCTCTGGTTGAGGGTGAGAGGCTGTCAGCAAATTGTTTGTTGGGCACAGGGAAACAGAGATCTGTGTGGGTATATGAGACCCTAAAAAAGAGGGTGGAACAAGTGGAGTACCACCAACTGGTCCAGGAGTTTTACCTCCATGATGGCCGTTTCCAGGCATATTTTAGGATGACTTGGGTTGTTTCATAACCTGCTGTCTATCGTCAGGCTATATAGCTCTGGGTATCCAGCAACCGCTATCACCAGTTTGTCCTCTATTGTTTACCAACTGTAAACTTGTCGTGACCACCACAGAAGACCCGCCTCTCAAACCATTCAATGGGACAATGGGACAATGGGAAAAAAGATGACGAACAAAGAGATGATGCAGGGTGCATTTCTGCTCTGAGTTGAGCAAGTGCAAAAAGGTTCCTCCAGCTGCTAAAATGTTTTCTGTGTGATATGGGCCTAAGGTATCATGTAAACACTCCCAGCTGCTTTACTTCTGCTGCCATCTTATATATGACTGTCTGCCAGCATGGAGGTGACCCGTGGACAGTTAGCAAAAACTTAACAGCTTTTTGTTAAACCACCTCTTCTTCTTTCACTGTGGAGCATTACTGCCAACATTTGGCTGCTCTCTCTGCCCACACTCAAACCAAACTTACTTCACAATGTCATTGCTGATTAAAATGTGCCATTGTAGCTAGGAGCAAGTTAGCTAGCTAGCAAATGCTAACATTAGCACTCACAACACTGATGGCTTCTATTCGACAACAGTATTGGTACTTAGTGCAAAACAATATGTATAACTAACTCCTTGTTTTCCCCAGCCGCCATGTCAAAAGTTGAGACCTTGTGACCTTGTCCAAAATAGCTTCACTTACATTATATACTTCATTTCTAAAGTGCAACGCAGATTCTTGGCATAGCTGTAGCATGTTGCCATATGCACATTTATACATGGGTGAGGCACTCTTGTGCAATAAAAACTTTCTTATTGCATCACAACTTATTTGTTCAACTTCTTGTTCAACAGCCATGCTTTCCTCTCCTTTCTTGTTCTCTGCATATTCTCTGCCTCTGAAATTGCTTCCAAATCTTATTCTTTTCTGCTAAGAACACTCTCTTGTCACAGATCATTTGTTGCCTGTATTTTTCTTCCTTCTGCAATCTTCCTCTGTTGTTTTTAATTTTGCTTAATCAAATGTGACGGCGCTATACTGCTTTTCTTCTTTTCTGCAAGCTTTCTCCTCTTCTTCAGACTCTTGGCACTCAGCAATGCTGCTTCGTCTTTTTCATTTTCTGCATCCTCTCTATTCTTTTCCAGACTTGTAGCACTACAGAATGCTGCTTTTCCTCTTCTTTCATTTTCTGCAACTTTACTCTTCTCCTTAAGACGCACAGCACTGTGATGCTTCTTTTTCCTCTTGTCATTTCTGTAAGTCTTGCTGTATAATCTGTATTATAGTTCATTCTTTTATATCTCTTTCTTTCTCTGTCATTTTCTTTTTTTATTTAACCTTTGTTTAATCAGAAAAAACTCCTGAGATTAAAAACTCCTTTTCAAGAGAGTCCTGGCCAAGACAGGCAGCAACAAGTTACAAATAAGCCCCTTTTACACTGCCAGCTTTTCCATGAATGTTGGGCCGTTTTGCCGGCAAGCTGCGAGCATTTAGACACACAGAGCCGGATTGGCGAGTTGATCCGAGGTGCAGGGCTTCCGCTAGAAAAAATTGGCACCGGACAACGTGACCGGCAGGTTTTCAATTTACCGGACAAATGTTTGAAATTCCGGTCAGATATTATCTGAATTTATTGAGCTTAATGGTGCGTTCCATTTGTACTAGGAAGTCAGGATTTCCGAGTTCTGAGTGGCTGCCCCAGGTGTAAACATTTAAGTAGTATATATATTCCGTTTATTAGCACTTCTCACTAGTGTTTGTTGCACTAATATTTGGACAAGGCAAGCACGAGAATAGCTTTCGTAGACGTTTCCATCTTGTTTTCCGACTTTTTCTTCCCGTTTGGCAATCCTTTTCCGACTTTGTAACTGGAATGCTGATAACTCGGCTGTGATGTCATTCCCAGCTCCGACTTCCAACCTCCGAGGTAAATGGAACGCAGCATAATTGGTATGCCCTCAGTTTGGAGAAGCAGGCTGGAGTTTGACAGACAAGCTAAGCAATGTACTGCTGTGGATGGGATGGGGGTCTGCAACAAAATGCACTTCAGCCACCTTAAAAAAATCAATATCAGTATTAGTGTACACTATATTGAGTGTTCAACTTTGTTTCACTTTATATTTTTCTCCTGGTCATCCACGCCCCACCTGCAGTGGCTCTATGCCCCCCTCCAGGGGAGGCCGCCCCACAGTTTGAGAACCACTGGATTAAAGCATCAGGATGCTTTCAAAGTGCCACCTCAATGAGTTCATAATAACTAGCGTGTCCATTGACCTTCCCCACGGTCAGAGACTCTGCTCTCTCACACACCGAAGCTCTGAGTGGAAGAATGCAGAGTCGGAGGAGGCTGGTGGTGTTTGGGGTTTAAGGTCAGCTGATGCATTTTGTATGTGTGTGAACCTCTGACCTGTTCAGATCAGACTGAGGACAGCAGAGAGCACACACACACACCCACACACACAAAGGGCACAAAACACAAAACAAATACAAAGCATAAAACAGGTGATTTTAACCTAAAGTTAAAATATAAGTCTTGTGATATTCTCTGCTTTTCTTACTGTCATCAAATCCCATGAAAATACCAAAAGCAATGCAAATGTTGTGTTTGTATCCAAAGCCTGACACACTATATGTTATTCCTCTGTTCCAGTAACAAGATCTGAATCATAGCTGCTGTGCACCAGTGGGTCAGGGCAGGGCATTTTGAGGAGCAAGAAGAAGAACTATGGTTAATTGTGATCCAGCTGAGCTATCTGTACTGGGTAACCCCTATGGATAAACAGACTTTGTAAAGTCGAATAGCTCACCTAAACATACCTATGGATAAGGGAGGAAGAAGCATAAAAAGACAAGAAGAAGGGGAGGCGGAAAAAGAGAAAAATGAAGGAGAGGAGGAAGACAAACAAATCCACGAGGATCCATCAGTAGAACTTTCAAGGCCAAAGTATCATTAATCCTTGGTTTATCTTTGAAATTATGTGTTTCTGACCCTCACAGCACAATGTCTGAGGAGGCAAAAGCACCTTCAAACTGCAAGTTTAAAGTTGCCAAGTTGAGCTACCTCACCAGTGTAGAATTTAGGAGTGATTTCACACTATGATACAGCCAACCACCAGGCTACAGCACAACAGCTGTACATGTATTTACAGGCATATTTCAAACTAGTGTCAAAAATTCAGTTGTCAAGGCAAAATTCTGAGAATCTGCATGTTTCCTCAGACAACAAAGAAAGCGCCTGGCATGCGTTGTTACAAACAGTGAGTGATTTCTAAGTGAACAATTGATGCTTAAAGATGCTTTTTTCCCCATTAACTGCTACAGGCTACATGATGGCAGGATTCAAAATGCTGTCAAAAATTCAGCTTTTTTTTCAGTTTAATGAAAGCTGTAAAGCAGTAAGCCATACAGGTGATTTGTTATTAATTTTCAAAGTTTTGAACTTGAAATAGTCGCTGTAGCACCAACATAAGGAATACTCTTCTCCAATTCCTGTTGATAAGTTTAGCATGGTAAGGACCAATGTGCCAAGTTTGGTTAATTTTAATGTATGGGAGATTAGAGTTCCTTGGAAGGAGAAGGAGAGGGAGTGCTACCTGGTCCCTGATGGAGAAAAAAAATCTACTAGTAATAATCCTCACATTTTATTGCATTGCCAACAAATCCCAAGTGTAAACCCCAACCAACAATAAAGAATTTGTGTGTACTGAGGTCTAATATATTTCTTTCTCTGTAATAAAGAAGAAAATTGTTGTCCAAAAACTATTAAAAACACGTCAGTGAGCCACGCTGTCGCACTACTTGACATGTTCCTTCATTATCATCAGTACATACTGTAATTAAATTTCACTCAATCCCACATACACGGTCCTGCTGCTACCAAATTAATCCGCTGCTAAGATTGGCCCCAAACAATTGCCCACCTTTCCTGTTTAAGTAGGAGAGACAAGTTCTAACATCAATCGATGTTAGAACTTGTCTCTCCTACATCTCAAATTAAACCTATCATAAAAAAGCCAGAACCATTAACGTCATTATGCACATGCTCTGGAATGATCCCTCTTTTCCTTGCAATGGACAAATTGACATTTCATACCTCCCTAAAATTTTACTAATTCTTCTCCACTTATTTTTGAGATATCACAGTATTTTCCTCAAATATCTCAACCTTTATGTTTATGAATTGAAATCTGTCTAGTGTTGATGACCATTTTGCTGTCTAGCATTTGATATCTTTGTCAGATGTTAGCTTCAGTGTTTTAAGTCATTAGGGTAGTGTGTGTGTCAGGCGTGATACAGTTGAGGGCACTGTAATACTGTTACAATTGACTCTGACGCCGTCAGAATGGTGTCCAGCTAAGTCAAGACATCAAAATAGATTTAAAAAAAGGTGTTTTGTGTTCCCTTTAAATGTATACGTATACTCAATTCATTATCTATTTTGTAGCATAGTCCAGTGGTTAAGTCTTCTGTCTCTTTATCTGGGGACCGTTTAATTCCTGCTAAGAGCCAAATTTTTGTGCTGTCAAATTCCTCTGTCTAACTGCTAATGATACAATATGTTAAAACCACCATATTGGCTGAAAATCAACATATTTTTGGTTTGTAGTCGTAGCCCATGGCACCCACCTGACACGAAAACATGTATCAACCACCTGAACCCGACCCCTGAACTGCCAGCTTTATGCATTACAGGAGAACAAGCTGGAAAATGGACTACAGCACACAGTGTTTCTGCAAGTTATTAATAACTTACAGGGAACGCTGCTTTGTCACTTATTGACCTGCCTGCCTGGAAACTGTATTAAATGTAACATTACATTAACATATATTTACTTAACATCTAATTTATAACATCCTAAATTGCACCAATAACAAACGAGACAGAACCATAAAAGTCTGCACCTGCAGATCCCACTCTAAAACTGATGTTTTTATATTTCTTTAATTATAAGGTTAATTACAGATTTTTAATTAAATTGGAATTAAATGTTCAATGGATATTAAATTGTCTAGATTCCTGGGAGCTTATAGTGGTTCTTGGTGTTTATATGAAAGCAGGCGAGCTGGCAGGAAATATGGGAAGGAGGACAACATTTTCCAAAGAATGGTCAGGGTTTAAATTGTATACTTCC
>JAPZEB010057351.1:0-10264 GCA_029783705.1 Chaetodon striatus
TACTGATACTATTCTTTCTCACACCTTGAACTCAAACCATTGTGTTGCCCCGCCCAAAATATATAATTTAATAATTACCTGGTCCATTTGTTTTGGAGAGGAAGAGACATCTGCTAATAATTCCACTCCCAGTAAAAATCTCCTGAACACTTAACACTGAATGAGTCCTAACCAGGAGTTCACACTTGGTACATTGGAGAAGTTTTACTTGGTTGCAATCTGCAATGGTCACCACCAGCTGCCACTAAATCCCACATACTGCTCCTTTAAACCATTTCTGACTGGCAGAACTTACAACTAATCATTTGCCAAGGCCCGACTCTTTTAGTTACTGCTGTTACACCTGTCAGCCTGTCTGTTCTGGCACAGCACATATATGTAGGTAACAATAACAACAGTGGCAGATAGACCACTCAACTTTTTTTTTTTTAGTGGGTCCTTAAGTCCAGGCAGAGATGGATGAAAGCAGACATCAGGCCAACTAATTGTATTAGCCCTAGATGGCTTGCCAACTTAATTAATCTAGAGTTTGTTAACACACACACACTTCAGCTGCCTTTAATGTTTCCAGCTAACTCATTAAAACAAGAAAAAAATATTCACTTGATGGCTACACACATGATATGGCACTAAGGCAAAAGCTACAGCTCATGTCCCAGCATGCACCAGCTGCCAAAATGTCACTTAGTCTAGTGACAGAATTAAACTATTATACTATGAAAATGACTTCACAAACTAAAATACTAGTATTTGGTATGGAATTGGGACACTGCTAGAGTCTTTGACTAGCATGTACTATCACCCACCTGAAGAAGTTGCTGATGATACATCTATTATAATAAAAGGCAGGAAATGTAGTCTATATTTACTTCAGTCTGCCACACTGGGTGGCTATTGTAGTGAAATTATGAACCCCTTTAATTGCTGGAAAATATACCAATATTTACTGAGTATTAAAACTTTAAAATGAAGAAGGTTACATTTATAAAATGTTACATAAAATTTGCAGTACACTAAACATGATGCTGCTACATCACAAGAAGACACAGCGCTGTTCAAAAATATTAGATGGATTGGATTTAGTCATTCAAGGCTGTGATAAATTGAAAGAAATTCAAAGAGGTAATTTTCTTTTCCAGGTGGGTCACAGAATGTTCCTGATGGTTGTCAGATCTGAGAATATGAATGAACATCGCGACAGGACTAAAAGACTATGATGGCACTTCTGAGCGCTGCCTATTTTTCCCACTTCAGCTTCCATTAATCAATTTGCCATTCTTTAGGATTTAGCTCTGTGCTCCTGCCTGTAATTATCTCTGCTTCTCATTTCTCTCAGACAAGATCCATACTTCAACGAGCCCAAGGCCACAGGGGAGCATCTGCACCATGATCAATAAGAAGTCAGTCCACTCAGTCGGGGGCGAGGCGCTCCTCTGGGCATGGTCAAATTTATATCACAGGGCAGATTATTTCAGCAAGTCAGGTGTGTGCTCTACAGAGAGATTTCTAAAGAATTACAGGAAGGAAATCTATTATTACAAAGAAACAGCTCAAAAAGATCTTCGCATATTTTCTGCGTTTCACTGTTTGGCCCCACGGTGGATTCTTCAACATGGATTTGTGGAATCAATGGCATGGCAATCAGGGGTGAAGCATGTCTTCCATCCACAGAGGACGCAGCGGAGCGTTAAGACCTCTGCCCGGCTACAGTAACCATTTCAGCTCATAGGTGTCAAAGAGCAAAAACCAAACTGTTGTGTTAAATGCACAACTGTGAAGTCAAAGAGGATGCAGAGCTGATTCTCAGAAACAGTTCAGGAAGACAAAAAGGTCTGCAGCCATGTTAGTGACTCTGCAGGCTGAGCTAAACGCTAACATTAGCATGCAGTCGATAACAATGCCAACATGCTGAGGTTTAGCGGGTAAAATGCGAACCACAATAACCATCTTAGTTTAACGTGTAGCATGCTAGGGGTTGCAAAATTGCAGGAATTTAGTCTGAAGCTTTTATTGTGAATTAACAGGAGTTTATGGAAATGACAGGAATGTAGAGGTTATTTGCTCAGGCTTTATTTACCATATTGTACACAGACAGACACAAACAACCCCCTAAAATGTTCACTATTTAAGAGTTACAAATTTTGTTTTGAAATTTTGCAAAATTTCCAAACTTCCTGAGCTTAATTTCCCCTGGAAAATGTCCAAAAATTTGAACTGATAATAATGATGCTAGGTGAAAAGTTACAGTGATTACACATCATGCTGAGGGGACATGAATTCACCAAAAAATTCCAGGCAATCCATCCAGTAGTTGTTTACACATTTCGCTCAAAACTACAAATGCCACATTTAGACTAAAGGAATCACCAAAGTCATAGGGATACAGCTTCTGGGAACCATAAATGCCCAACCCAAAATCCCATAGCAATGCATTCAAAAGTTGTAGACATATGGACCCACAACTTTGAGAATTTATTTCCATGTTTTACATCATAATTTATACCAGACATGATTCCCTTTTTCCTCCCTTTCATGAAGCGCCATTCCTCTGATAGTCAGTCAAGAAAATCTAACTTGGCAAGGCTAAGTTCAATCATTCATCAATAAACCATTACAACCATCAACTGAAGTGAACAAATTTAGCTCTTTAGAAAGAAGAGCCCATTTCAAACAGACACTTACATGCAGGAACTGATTATGCTGTTTATGGGAACTCTCAATGCTGAGAGCACTAACCCCCTCAGACAACTTATTCTCCTGTGATATCATATAAAACACCAACACACGGATCAGTAACAGTGTCTGTTACAGCAGTAAGATGACCCACTGATCCCTGCGCTGTGTGGGCGGGGAGCTGATCTAATTAACAGTATTATAATCTTCTCTCAGCTCTGGCAGTCTGCTGCAGTATGCTGTACATACATTATGTTATAAAACTGGTCAGATATTTGCTTAAATGTGGGTGCAAAGGTGATCACAGACAGCAGATGTCAATGCACATAATGCAACATATTCCCACATGTCGTGTAGACAGGAAGTTAAAAGACAAAATAACAGAGTGGGAGCACTATATGAGCCCCTCTAATAAACATAAAGTGTGAAAAGAGTATTTTCTGGTGGTTCATTAAATACCATGCAGTAATAGAAAACCACGAAAATGACTTTGAACTGCCAATAGGACCAATTCAGCCCATACAGGAGTACTCAAATGATCATGCTGGGCATTATGGCAACAAAGCAAGCCGCTGCCAGTGTCATGCTCAGATTGTTAGCCTGTTTCTTCACCTCAAATTTCCCCCTCTGTAAAGGGTAAATTATAATCCTCCTCATGACAATAATTTATTGCATTCATAAGGCTTTCAAAAGACAAAGCTATTACAGTACTGTCCTGCCAGACTGGACATGGAGCCTGCTGTGTGAACCCCGCCAAGATGCAGTTTCTTCTCTACCATCCAGTATTTTATTTTGTATATACCTCAGATAATGCCTAATAACATTGGTTTCTTCTTTTCTAGCAGAAGTTACAGTGGGATACAACACTTCATGACATTAGCTCAGCTGCTGTAATTAATACCAGTGCAAATGAATACATAGCCTAGATACTTCAACACAGAATCAGCAGCACAGCAAACTGAGCAGCCAGTAACACAGCTTCACCTGTAAGCCTGCAGAGGCCACAAATGACTATATAATTCCTGCTCGTCACAAACAGCAACAGCACAGCAGCGCAGCTAACGACAGTGAAGCCACAGCCAGCTTCTGCCCACATGTCATGTCACTGAATGAAAGCACAAACAGCACAAACAGTAAACACTAACCTTTGACTCTGGCAACATGGAGAGGTTAAAGCCGGTGAAAAGGCCCTGGACAGAGTGGTCGCAGTCCGGCAGCAAACACAGAGGAAAACGCAGCTTCTGTCCTGACATCTAAGGCTGATAACAACCAGCTGGGCTCGCGCACACTTTATGAAACCGTCCAAAACCAAAAGGCTACGTCAGCCAGCAGTAATGAGTGACTGACAGGTTAAACGTCCGCGCTGCACACCTGCGTGAATATGATTGGACGTTACCAGTTACAGAGCTGTGAATGAGCCTATCACTGTGAAGCATACTGCATAGAGGTTCTTCTTCTTCTTCTTCTTCTTCTTCTTCTTCTTCTTCTCTCAGTTTATTGGCGCATGACAAACAACTTTAAGGTGCATAACAACATTTGGCTTTTAATTGAACTTTTCTTTTTTAATTTTGTATTTATAATATTGTGTGTCTATCTATTTATTTATTTTTATTATCTGTTTTTTCTAGCTGGTATATTCTTCTATTTTGTTATTCATTCATTTATTTTAACTTATTTATTTACTTACTGATTGATTTAAAATTGTTTTCTATTTTGAGTTTTTATCCCGCTTCTAGTGTTTCCCCACTTATGACAGAGTTTTTTTACTCTAGTTTTTTTTTTTTTTTAGAGTGCTAGAGATTCTCCACATCCTCTTTAACTCCACAGTTCTCACACTGGTCACTGTTTCTTCTCCCCAGTACATACATGGTGCCATTTAATCCTGTATGATCTAATCTGAGTCTTGTTATGATGATTTCTTTATATATCTTGACCAATTTTTGTATTTCGTGATCATCCCCTTCCGTTCTGGTCTTCCTGTCACCTTTTTTGTCATATCTCTATTTCTTTCGTCGGTGCACTCATTCCCTTTCAGCCCCCCATAAAACTGTACATCTATACCAGTGGTTCCAAACTGATGGGTTGCTGTCCAAAAGTGGGTCTTTTCTAAATGGACTGCAAGTGATGCGCAAATGCGTCAAGTTTGTAAAAAAAAAAACACACTTTATTTTGAAGTACAGTGAATTTCTGGCACATAGCTTTTATTTTGAAGTGCCCTATGCTGCTGTAGAGTGAGTGACTAATGGACAGCCTCTAAGCAGAGACAGCGAACTAGCTCTACGACATGGCCAAAGGGAAGTATGACCCTGAATATATTAAATTATGTGGACCTTGAACTAATGACAAAGGGGAGATCTGGGGCCCATGGCTGGAGAACCACTGATCTATACCACCTCTGTGGATTCTTAGTAAGCTGTGAAAAAGTCCAATGAGTAAATCCTCTCTGACAGTTGTTGTTGACTGTATGCTTTCCGGAACAGCTAATGAGTCTGTGCACACCACCACCCTATTAGACCTGACCTCTTCAACCCACTGTGAAGCAATAATGGCTGCCACTACTTCTGCTGTATTCACAGATAACTAACAGACAGTCTTTTGGAGATAGATATTTTGAACTCAGGGATATACACAACAACTCCCACACAGATTGTAAGATAACTGTAATAACTATTCCTTAGATATACACTTGCTTTAACTCCCAAATTACTCATTTGCTCTTATTTCTCTTTTCTTTCCCAGAATACTCTTGTCTATCTTTACTTCTGGGAAAAGCCACGGGTGTGCGCCACTAACTGGGGTGAATCTGGTGGACTTTAATGCCTCCATTCTATATATCCTTGCTCTTTGTTCTATTGTCTCTCCTGCTGCTATTAGTATTGCATTAATGAGGGCTGACTTTATAGCTCTTATACATAATCGTAATGCTCTATACTGTAGTCTGTCCTCTTTTAGTAGTGATGTTTTTACTGCTGCTCCATATACTACACATCATAATCTATTCTTGACCTTATGATTCCCCTATAGACGTCAGTTAATTCCTGTTTGGCTGGCCCCCAGCTGCATCCAGCCACATTGCATAAAGCTGATGCCCGTTAGCCAATATAAGCACGGTTTCTGTGATCTGCCTGAACCAACCATATCCCTAGCCTTAATATTTGATGAGTAATATAATATCAGATTCAGTATATTTGTTTGTTGTGTTTTTTTGCAAACTAAAAGCAAGGGTTTAAATCTTTCAAATACATGAGTTGCATACCCTCACTTTTACCTGTGGAATCGTCATAAATTAAAGGCTGGCGGTCATTTAATAGAGGGAATATTTTGCTGATTAAATGAGTCTTTCTTGCATCCAAACACACAAAAACCCACTTCTTTAATTTGACATTTAATTTAAAAAATAAAGTCTTTCAGGGTGAATTTTATTTTTTATTTTATTTTATTTTGTAATTCTTTTTTTATTATTATTATTAATTTATTTCCACATGAATAGCTGAGGCTTGGATATGCTGTCTTGGGGCATTTCCCACATGTGAACATACAGCATACATAATACATAGAGCATTATGTGCATTGTGTTCTTCTTTCTGAGTCCAAGGGCAAACTTCAATGGCTTCAGAGCTTTCTGTGAGTTCATGATGTTCTCCACAGCCGCAAGCAACCAGGGAGAACATCTCAGAGGCTGCAGAGTTATGATTCCTACAACAAAAAGAAGTGAAATGTTTTAAAAAGGAGACTGAAATCCATTATTAATATGAATAGTAGTCAGCAATCGCATATGCTCCTCTACAATAATGAAAGCTTTCAGTTCAAACCAAACAAAGTTTATTCTCTTTCCTACAATTCCCTTTAACTTTCCACAGTTTGTTCTTGTTTTATTCCAGTCTGTTAATTATGCAGAAGCACTCATTTTTTCATGGCACTGTGAGCGCTGTCCATCTGTTGTTTTGATGATGTTTTCTTTGAAGTGGCGTGTCTGAGGCTAGTGAACGCTTCCTCCTCCTGACAATCAATTATGTCAGTCAGCCAGTGGGATTTGCTGAAGGATTTTCCATGAAGCTGAGCATTCTTTTCTTTAGTATCACTGTGACTTTATAGATTGGGGTCAAACAAACTCATTCATACATGAATTTACAGCAGGCTTCAACAACTCACTGCTGCTTCTTTTCTAATAAAAGCCCTTTGAAAGACACTGTCAGCAGATCTATAGTTATGACTTCAGTGTCAAGACATCAAACCAAGTCTAGACACACTAACTTGGACTTGAATGCAGAGCCGGCTGCTTGGACAAATAACAGTAATTGTGTTTGCAGAAGGAAGAATAATGCTGGTAGGGGAAGTGGAAAGTGCTGGAAATTGGTGTTTTATTGCAGTGAGGGGACAAAATACTCTGTAATACAGTTTGTACTCTCACCAATAATCCTGTAATCCTAATAGCCACTGCTGACCCTAGATCAGGTCAATGGCAGCATTTCTCCTGCTTCACTGCTCGGTCTGATCGTCATGGAGTGAGCACAGCATGGCTTAAAATTATCTAATACATCTAAAAGTTGAAATATTGTCAACTTCAGGCTCCTTCAGAAGCTGCACAAAACGGCAAAAAGCCCTTTGAAGAAGATGCCTGCTTACAGAGGCTCTGTCGAATGCAACTTTTTTTTTTTTTTTATGTTACTAAAAAAATGTGCTGGCACACTGAGAAACAACTCCAGTGGAAGCACACCCCAAGACAAATTTTCTCATACATAAAATGCAGAGCGCAGCCACCACATTATCTGCATCGGTCTCTATGACAACCAAGGGGATAATGATATACAGTATGGAGCTGTGACCTGGACTGATCTATGCTTTGCGATGCAATAGTATTTTCAGTTTGCAATCAGACCATCATTTTGTTGCTGTGATGAGGCTGCTGATGAGGCTGAATCAGTGTCTTGCTGTAGATTTCTCATCAGACGTCCCTCTGACTCACAGTCTCAGAGCTCACTGCAAAGCCTGTGAAACAGCTTCCAATGTTTGTGCACCTAAGATTTGAAATAGACTGCTTACTGATGAGGGACTTGCTCCAACACCATGTTCATTTCAAGATGAAAACCCTTATTTTCACATTAGTTTTCACATAAAAAGGTGCACTTTAGCATTATAACAAGACTAAAAGAGGACATTTAGGCTAGATTTAGTAGATGTAATTTTAAAGTTCATCATCCTGATTAAGTGTGTTCACAAACAATCATTTGCTGATTAGCACTAAACACAAGATATGACTGGAATGCCATTACGTTTGCAAGAATTTGGTTAAATCAAAGTTTTGACTGGCTGGATGGAAAAAGGGGGCAACTTAAGTTGTTACAATTCATCCTAAGGGAGCATGAACGTGTGTCCCAAATTTCATGGAAATGCATCCAATAGTAGTTGAAACATTTCACTCAAAATCATAAATGTGAACCTCATGCTGACATGAAGACAAATAGTCAGGGGATCACTAGAGTTATTTATGAATTAAACCAAAAAAATCCACGGGAATCCATCTGATGATTGTTGAGATATTTCACCACCAGCAGCATGGCTGACGTTTGTTGTTGCAAGTCATTCATTTGGTGTCTGTATCACTCTAAAGCACTTTGATCTGCATATGTATGACATCATGACATCATGCTAACACTTGTCTTGAATTGCTGAGATGTGTGAAATCAGCAAACTTGTCTATTTCTGTTGTCATTTTAAGCCATAACTGTATTGTATAAAGATATATGGTTAAACATGGTGGTCTGATTTGGACAGCATCGCTCTGCTAGCATCTTTAGTAGACCAAAGTAACTGGGACAAAAGCTAAATAATGCACTGCTGTGGATGGGGGCAACAGCAAAATGTGTTTTAGCCACCTAAAAAACCGCCCACCTAGAAAATCAGTTGAAGTGTATGCTATATTTGGAATATTGTCCCTGATTTACATTGCACACTAACTGATTGAGGCAGTGTTTGACCAACAACCACCACTGAATGTTCTGCAAAGTAAAATCACAGTTTTTGCCGAAGGTGTCATGAACCTTGACACAGACACAAACGACTCAAATGCAGACTCGGACACCACATTCCCTATTTGAACAAACACAGTTTATGACCAGGCAGGGTTCGGTACACGTGAGATCAATCAAGGCAGGCAGAGGTATCCGGTAAACAAGAGGAAAAAAACAATGTCAGAGCGAAAAAAGGGTTAGATCATGAGCGACAAGACGAGAGCTGAGAAAATGAAGGCTGGAACAAGACAAGAGTGTGCAACGAACTGGCGACGAGACAGTGAGAGACATGAGATTAAATACAAGAGGTAATGGGAGTGATTGGACACAGCTGGGGGAAATCACCCACACAGGGACAGGTGCGTGCAGACGGGGGTGAGGGGCGTGACACAAACCTGAAACAGAGACAAGGGTGAATGAAAATAAGACAGGAAATGCAGGACACAAAATGTGTTGAGAAAATAAAAGCAACTTAACAGACAGTGGACATGACAGAAGGACTTAGCACCTTTCTTTTATGGATGTGACACAGTTACTGTGAACACACAATGTTATTTGGTCTGTGAAATTAACCATGTTCACCATCTTAGTCAAGTGTGTTAGCATGTCAACATTTGCTAATGCTAATTGGCACTAACAAAAAAAATACAATAGAGGCTGATGGGAATGTCAGTCGCTTAACAAGAATTTGACTAGTCACCAAAGTTGTTACAATTCATTCACATGTGGCATTAGTATGTGTACCCAATTTTATGGCACTGCATGTAATACTTGTCGAAACATTTCATCTGAAACCACAAAGTGAACCTTGTTGTGATACAGTTTGGAGGAGCCAGGGGAAGCCCAAAAATGTTGTAGCATTCATGAACATATGTACCAAACTCCATGGGAATCCGTCCAGTGGTTGTGGAGATATTTACCAACCGTCAAAAATTGTTGTGGCAAGTCATTCATGTTTTCATTTTAGTGTTTGGTATTTTTTAATCAGTTGAAAGCACTCTGAAGTGCATTTGTATACAACAGATGATTCTTTATCTGGCCAGAAGGGAAATCAACACAAAGACAGTAGTATTTTGTGGTTTATTAATCTCTTCCTGGAGCCATATGAGACATTTAGTAGCATGTCTTTATCTGAAAGAAAAAGCCCTTTACTTGATCCAGTGCATTCACTCATACAATCACTATATATTACTTTCACATTTATTCAGCTGGTATGCATGCACCTTCTTTCTTTCCATTCTTATATTTCTCCCACATTCATCTGTTTCATGAATAAGTGCTTCAGCATCAACTCTTAACTTCTTTTCTTTGTAACATCACCTAATTTGTGAAAGATGAGTGAGTAGCGTAATAATTCAATCGCTGCCGACAGCCTTGAAGCTGTCTTTGAGTGACGGTGTATGAATAAAGTGAGCTCTTTAAAGGTTTGGTTTTTACGCAAACTTTCATGATTTATGCCCCTCTTGGTTTTATCTCTTCAACAGTCATTGAAAGCGGTGCATTTAAAGAAATAATACAGTGGGGAATCATGCAGCAGGGCTAAGAGGACTTGGGGTTAGATATTGCTGACTTCTGCAGAA